>VZTZ01012108.1:811371-1099478 GCA_013400955.1 Drymodes brunneopygia
CGCGGCGACGGCCTGCTGCTCCTGGGCACCGGCGGCGCGGCCGCCCCCGCCGGGCTGCGGGAGGGCCGCCGCGGGAAGCACGGCGCCCGCATGAGCCTTCTGGGGAAGCCGCTGTCGTACAGCAGCGGACCGAGCTGCCGCAGGAACGCCAAGTACCGCCGCCTGCAGAACTACCTGTACAACGTGCTGGAGCGGCCCCGCGGATGGGCCTTCGTCTATCATGCCTTCGTGTGAGTACCCCTCTCTTCCCTCTCTTCCCGTCCCGTCCCTTCCCGTCCCGTCCAGTCCTGTCCTTTCCCGACCACTCCCGTCCGTTCCACGGGCTGCCGCGAGCACCTGTCCTGAGCAGAGCCCCACCGCACGGCGCGCCGCGTACCTCCCCTCCGGTGCCCGGGCATCACTCCGTGCCGGGACACGGAGTACCGGGACAAGTATCCCGCGAGTCGCGCCGAAAGTGCCGGGGGGAGTCAGCGGAGGCGCGGGAGCCGCTGCCACCTGCGGCGCGGCTCTCCGCGGGCGGCGGGAAATCCCGCGCAGCCCTAGGTGGGAGGTGATGGGGAGAAAGCTGGGTTCAGCCGGCAGAGAGAACCGGCGGGGAGCACGGTGGGGAGCACATGCTCGCTGGTCCCCCGGGCGCCCGAGGCAGCCGGCTTGCGCGGGGGGAGACCGCGCGGTGCTCCCGCTGATGCCACACGCCGGCCTCGAGGTTAGACGGAGCGAGGGGTCCCGGCAGCTGCCGGGTGTTCCCCGCAGTGGGTACGCCAGCGGTAGCCGCGGCGTCTGTCCTGCCGAGCGGACACCGAGCCTTGCGCGGTTTGAAAAGTTACCGCCGCGGAGCCGCAGCGCTCGGCTCTGCCTCCAGCGTGTTTTCCGGACGCGCGTGGTCTCCGCCTCGCAGGGAGTGCGGGTGACGGCGCCTTCCCACGCGGGTGCTCGCCGCAGGATGCTGCGCCCAGGTGCGGCCACCTGCCGCTGGCAGCGCCGGGGGCCGCCCGAGGCAGGGCGCAGCGTGCGGCCGCTGCGCTGGCGGCTGCTCCGCCGGTGCCTGCCGCTGCTGCGCTTTTGATCTTAGTAAGTGACGGTTCCTGTCTCCCTCATTCTGAAAAAGCCCGTAACGGAAATACATGTTCCGTCTCATCGCTCAGTGGAGAGCGGTACTGTCACCGCGCTGCGAAACTTGTGCTGCTTTAACTTCAAGAGGCTTGCCCGGGACACCTGTGCGAGGGGACCTGTGGCTGTCACTGCTTGCAGTATCCGTGTTCCTCAGGTCATTAGCAATCCTGTGTTTTTATGGGTTTTGGTAATATTCGGGGGAAAGGCCCTACTCAAAATCCTTTTGGATGGCTGAGCAAAACATGCAACACAGTCTGACAAGGAGTCGTGACAATGGATCATATTTATGGGTGAAAACATAATCAATTACAGAGGAAGGAAATTAAGCCTTACTTTATCAGGGATATAATTCAAGGTATTGCTATGTCTGATTACAGGTAATACTTCATAAACGACTCAGAATATTTAACTGATCTGCTGTAAGTAACTGTATTTGTTCCATAATAGTAATGGAAAACAAGCTAGTGGCTGCAGCATGTTGGCTACAAAAGCAACTGTTCCCTAAAATCTGTTTGACAGCATGAAGTGTGCTCCTCTCCCAGCAGTAGGAGAACCCCCAAATCTTACTTTAATAGCAACTGTTGTAAGTAAAAAGGTGCCAAAAACATGGCAGTCTGATTAACAAGATACTTTGTGGATAGATTAATTTAGTAGATGACAATTACTATAGACAGCAAGCAGTAGAAATATGCTTAATGTCATACATTATTCAGTAAAAGGATTTTTGTCCACTTAGAGGATCTTCCCATTCTTTCTTTTTTACTCTGAAAATCAACTCTTGCACCCAAAATTTTTTTCTCGGAGGGCATTTATTTGGTACATTTTGCTGTCTGAATTCTTACAGGTGTTTTCGTGTGGCCTAGATGGATGTAAATTAGTGTTGCGACAATCACCAAAATATGTAGTAGGAATCATTTTACTGCAGTGTCTGAAGTTGCTATACAAAATCTGCAAATTATAGTTTGGGACCTTTTTATTTGAGTTCATGACAGAAATCTTTAAAACCAGAAAAGTTCAAATTGGAAATACAGCTGACAAGTTTAAAGGAAAAAAAAAAGGTAGTAAATTTCCAAACGGAGTGGAGTCATGACACAGCAGTGCTGTAAACAAGGAAGATTGCCAGCTGCGTTTAGATAATTGCCTGCATAGAAAGTGTGCCAGTTTTAATTTTTAATTGCAAATGGCAATTTTGGCAAATGTAATGCCAACATTACATCTTTTATCTGAAGAAATCTGTGTGAAAGAGCTTGAAACATTACTGTAGTATAAGACACCTAGTAATAATATTACCTTTAAGTATCTGTCGCTGATACAGTGTTAAAGTGCATTTGAAGATCTATTGGATTTCAGTCTGACTGCCATCCTTATTGCCAGTCTACAAATCATTTTAATGCATTTGTATAATTCTGATTTAATCACAGTCAGATAATAGGATAATATTTATAGTGTTCCAGGCTCATATTTTTCCAGCCACCTGATCAAATATAGTTGCATATTGGAAAACAGACTTTCTTATGAATTTTAAACCAAAACATAATAAAAAAGCCACAACTATTTGAAAAATACTTGTCTTGAGACAAGTAGCTTAGAGTTGTAAAGACATTACAGGGTACGTGGAGGGGATGTCTGTTTCTACCACTGCTCAGCTATTCTTGACTGCTGTGGAGCCCGTTATAGCTCTGTACTATTTCTGTTGCAGGAATGGGCTATCTGGCGTGAGACCTTTTGAGAAGATCACTGGTCTCCTGAAACCTCACTCTCATATGGAGGTTGAAGTAATGCAAGAGTGCTTACAGAGTTTTGATTTAAAAGCTTTGATCTAGCATTTTTTTTAGATCTGTGTGTTTGTTTTTTAAATGACAACAAGGGAATTGAAGATTAGTTACAAGTGAGAAATCATTCCTGCGGTGATATTTTCATTTATCGCTCCCATAGGGAAAAACACTTTAGAGCTGAGAAGTATGCCCAGTTAGCTCTTCTTTTTTCTTCTTGCCCTTTCAAGTAAGATAAAAATAGGTCAGCCACCTAAGGAATGAGTGTTGTGACCTACATTCAGAAGTCAATTGGTTAGTTTATTTGTAAATACAAACCTGCCAAATTCTAGAAAACACAGCTATTCCGCAAACTTCTGCAGTTAGGGGAAGAAGTTACTCTTGAGCAAAGGCCTTTGATTTCAGTAAAGTTGTGCTGAGGAGCACGTTTCTTCACCTCTTTTTTTGTGCACCTCAGTAGTTCTTTACATGGAAAGTCCTATTAGAATTTAAGATATTTCTTGCAAGTTTTTGAAAACCTTCTTTTCAGATACCAGTTTTCTGTTCTTAATCATTCAGGGGCACCAAAATATGAACAGCTATAAAATCAGAAAAGAACATGCATACCATTTGTGTGTAATGAGTCAGTATCTTAAACTCCTGCTAGTAAAATATTTAGGCCACACCACATGACCTACACATGGAGCCATGTGCATATTTAACATGTGTGATTACATTAAAAGGCTGTGATATTGTAACTTTTCAAAAGCATTGGCTTGGGATGTCATAGGATTTCTTTCTGTTATTGCTGTTGCAGTTTATTATGGCTTGTTTGGTGTGATAAAAATGTACAGCCATTGCCTTAGAATGATCAAAGGGGAATTCCAGATTTGTTGCAAATTTAACTCTGGGTTTCATCTTCAGTTATCATAACGACTTTGTATTATTTTTGTTCTTAATTGACATTCTGAAAATGAGATGGCATGAGATGTTCAGAAAAAAAATACTGCTCTTTGATACTGTTTATACTGGTAGGATATAATTAGTTGCATAAGTTTCCTAATTTAACATGTTGAATTTATTTCAGGAATAATAAAGTTTCTTTTTCTTACTGAGTTCTTTGTAATATATTCCATGAAGAATTCTTTAACATTTATTGAGGGGATGTCCTTCTCTTTACTAAGCTACCAACTTTTGCTCTGAAAGCTTCTGAATTCCAAATCAGACATCTGGATGCGTGCACAAGGGCAGTAGCACTTCACATGGCCTGTATTGATATGTTTTCATGGGCATCCCCCACTGGCCACTGCAGAAGATAAGATACAGCGTTAGTTGAATTGCGAGACCCTGTATGGTATTATTCTTGTCTTTTGTGTTATTGATGGAAAAAGACTGAGAAATTATTTCTGGAAAAAATCTAATGATGCCATCAAAGATTTAACTAGCTATTTTAGCCTTCCAGATCTGCTGGAAAGGACATAGCTGAGTAATGATCATGATGGCTATTGAACAGCAGATCTTTGCATGTGAGCTAACAGAGCTGCATCACACCGTGCCCTTGGTATAATTATGGAGGTTCCATATTCTGATTAGAAAACCAATAATGTGCCACAGCCAAAGGACCTGCTTTTTCTCATACTATTGAAAGTAGGAGAAATGATTTAATCTCTTTTTTCCATCTTGTGGCATCTAATGAACTAGTTCCAGGTGCTCTATGGGTAACTTTACAGCTTTCATCTTTTCAGGCACAATATATTTCTATATGTTTGTAAAAACAAATAATAACATATTTACAATTAAGAAATAATAGGTTTGACAATGTAAATACGTAGAAAACCAAATCTTATTAGGTACTGAGAAGATAAAAATTTAAAACTCTTTAACTGTAGCACACAAACTTTGGTAAGCATTTTCTTTCAGGGACAATGAATGAAAGTAGATATTTAGATGCCCTTCAGTGTAAATCTGCAGTGATTTGCTGCATTTGAAGCGGTCTGTGATTCTATACACGTGCATATTTCTCACCTGCACATTGTTTTGAAGGAACCTTAGGAAGTTACCCAGTCCAGCTGGGAGATACACTCTTCCTAGTCATGTGAGACAGCTTTGTCTAGGTAGGTCGTAAATTTCACTGAATGAAGGTCCCACCACCTTGCTGAGTAACCTGCAGGTCTGCAACATCTGCCTGTTGAAAAAAGAGAGTGTTTGACCCCCTCTTCGGGGAGGGAAGAATGGAAGAGCCACCCTGAACCTCCCAAGTGGCAGTTTACAGTGATTGTCCCTTTTGTATGTGTTCCGTCACTGCTTAGAAGATTTTGACTTCTTTATCATTGTGATTTGCCTTCAAGTAGATGTGGGCTGCTACGAGGTCATCTGTTAGATCACTGTTCTGTCAGACTAAACATGCTCAGCTCCATCAACTGCTCCAAGACAAAATCTCAAGGCTCCTGAGTACCTCGGTTAGTCTCCAGCAGCTCCTCTGTCTTCTTCCCTCTGTCCCTGTTCAGCTGGGAAGGATCACAGCTGGCTGCCCAAGTGTGAGACCATGCTGAGTAGAGAAGAAAACTTTCTTCAGCCTGCCTGTCCCAGTCTTCTAATGTAGTTGCTTGCTGCTTGCCTTATTTCTGATGAAAGCATGCGGTTGGCTTGCTCAACCTGCTGTGTCCACAGAAATGCCCTTTTTGCTGGGCCTGCCACCCAAAAAGGAGGTTCCCAGCCTGAACGGATACATGGGAATATTCTGCAGCAGGTGCAGCTATCTGCTTTTCTCTAAACTGCACTCATAGGTGCTTGTTTCCAGGGGAAACAACTAATTTGCCACAAAAATCAGAATTGGTCCACAGCTTTCTATAAAGAAGACTGCAAAGGGCTTTCTTTGAGAAAGAGTCACCAGGACCTGGATCGGGGAAAGTTCATGCATGTGTATTTTCTTCTATTTGTTTCTCAGTGGGATTAGGAATTGTGTTTAGGAAGGTGGATAGTAGTATTTGAGTTTCAAATAAATATTCAACCTTTGCAAGCAGAATTTTTCTCATCTTACAGCAAGACACGAGTTAAGAGGTTTCTTTATCTTTTTGCTGTAATTCTTTCTCCTTTCACAAAACCCTTGCAATTAGCATTATATGTGGGGAGGAGACTCTTATCTCAGATCTATTTTTTCTTGAAGTGCCAGTCTTTGGTGAGGCATTTCTTGTCTCTCTTACTGAGTGTCTTGTATGATGTGGGGACTCTTGGGAAACTTTCTGTAGTCTCATATGATGAAAGAACCTGCCCAAAACTACAGGTTTATTCTGAGGGGTAGTATATGAATTTCTAGTATGACATTAAATATGTATTCTCAAAGGAATAGTGGTTTTAGTGAAATAAAGAAGGAATTTAAAAAGATTTTAATTGCCTGTGAGACAGCATTTGTGTGACAGATTTTCAAAGTAGGCCCTGAACAATATCTTAATGATCTAGACACCTTTCTACACCCGGCACCTTTAAAGTTTCTGTGTTGTTCAACTTTTTAAATCAAAAATAGGTCATGATATCTGTTCAGACTCAATGCTCTTTCCGTGCTCCAAGTTTGACTATATTTTTAATAGCTATTCACCATGTTTTACTGTTGATTGTAACTTAATTAAGTTTCCCGAATTGGATGAAAGAACAATTGAATTAATATTTTGCAATAGTTTAATATAATTTGTACCATCAAATGGCATATCAATGATTATTCAATTAATAATAGTGATTTCCCTATTCATGAGAATAAGCATAAATAATATACTTCAAAATACTCATAAAAATGCAGTTAAATTTTTCATAATTTTTTCAATGGAAAGGAGAAGCACATGGTTTGTTACTTTATTAATCTTCTTTTTATGGAGAAAATATATAGAAGGAAAACCTTTTATTCCTAGACAATGTAAACTGCTGACAGTGCAAATAAATCTCACTGTGGTAAGGTAGTTATTTCTTACTAATTCAACGGTAAAACTTATTTGCCAAGTGTTTAGCATTCTTACATGGTTCATATTTTCATTAACATAAGTGGTAAAAATGAATGAGATTTGCAACTGATTTTAATTGAAGCAAAAGGGAGTCTTCTTTCTCAGGTAGAAAAGATTGAATAGAAAGCATGAATAATACTATCTAACAAAAAATCTTTAACATGTATACCTAGTAGACATAATTTACTATGTTATTTCTAATGAGGCAGATGTTTATTTCACTATAAATGTTGCTTTTTCCCATTAACATTAACACCCAAACCATTCCCCAAACCATTAACACAATAGAGCTTGCATTCTTGGATTTTTAAATTAATGCTGGTGCACTGAGAGTCACTTGTAAAAATGTTATATAAATATACTGAGCTTGGGGAAATTTGCATTTTTTTTTCTCCTTGTTTTCTCTGTGAGATTTTTTTTTTGTAAGTTTGTTTTACAGATTTCCTGTAAGAGCGCAGATGTAGATTACCCAAGAGATTGCCACCAAAGGTCACTTAAGGTAGAAAATTCATGAACCGTACAGTTTATCAATTGCAAAATAATTTTAAGGAGTTGCCCTTCCATGTGCAAAACCCTTCTTCCTTTAAATATATTAATTAAAAGTTCAAAGGCTGTCTTATAGGTCAGCTGCACCTAATCAAAAAATATTTTCAATTTTCTGTTGAGCATTAGATTTATCTTGTGATAGCTCTCTGAGTTGCAGTGTAATTGCGTTACAGGAAGCTCAGCAAAACGTTCATCATTTGGGGCACTGAAGTGTAGTCTCAGACAGTGTCTTCTGCTTGAAAGACTGTGTGATTATTTCTTAATATGTCCAGTCTGGTCCAGTGATTCAGAGGTGGACACAGTCCTCCAGCCAGATGTATCTGAAATTTTCTGTTTGGACTTCATCCAAGAAAATCTTCAAACATAAATGTGTGTGTTTTCCTTAACAGAGATGGACATAGATATGTCTCTAAGCAATTTCTTGAAGAATGAATAATTTTCAAAGGCATGAAGTACCTGCAGCTTCCTTTCATTATTCTATTGTGCGTTCAATGGGTAATTCACTTTTTTCTCCCCACTTGTACAGAATGAAGTTTAACAAATGAATCATGCTCTTAAACTGATTAGAAATAATGAAGAAAGGAAGTTCAGTATCTACCCACGTCTTGATTTAAGCAATATATTCCTGTTTGTCTTGGCTTCCTTCTTGCTTTGAGACTCCATAGTTTGACCAAGCAAACATATTAATGCCTTTTGAGATTTCTGTAGTTTTAATTCTTTTATTGTAGTCATAGCTGATACCATATGGAAGGAACAGAGTGGTGCCAGGAGTCAAATATGACCAAACCAAGAGAATAAAAACTTAATGCTTTGAGAAAAAAAAAAAAATTGCTACTGGACACATTCAGATACCTACTATTTCACTCGTGTCATAGATTAGAACACTTGCACACACTCTTGAGGTCATTCAGTCAGAAATAGCATCTAACTTTTCCTAGGATATTAAATTTAATTGCTTTATGTGTCCTAAGCTCATCCATAACTTTGGTATCTGAGAATTACCTATTAGAAGTAAATGCACAAATCTTTCCCTTCGAAGCTCTTGTGACACCAGTGAACTTAAAAGTTACTGTTGGGCCTTTCTGAATATGCATAAGAGTCCTGACATACTTGAGAGGGTGTTTTGTGGGAAAATTAAGATGAAATTTTGTTTTGGATGCATTTCTGTAGATAGTGGGGATGGAGGGCCACTGATCCTTGGCAGTGAGTTTGAAAATGTAGGCCAATCTCTCTGTGAGAAAAGTCTCAGTAAGTGTATCTTTTTAATGGTGAAACTGCCCTGTCTCAGGAGACCTGACAGGTGATGGCTCAGTTGAAGCTGGCGTGATGAGGCTGGCATGGTGTCCACACTACTGCCAGGCTGGTAAGCAGATGATGTCCTCTTCCATCAGGTGGCCCAGCACTGGAGAAGAGGAATTGCCATGTTTCCAGAAAATCACACAATGAATTCATCAGCTTGAAAAACTCTTTTACATCCAAGAAATCCATTATACTGACTGATGTCAGAAGAAGTCTCTAAATTCCTCAGGAGGAAAGAAGTCTCTTCTGTTTACATCTCTCTGCAGTTGATACTTATCTGTAGAGTCAGGTTTATTCATGTGTGCCAGAAGAACCATTGCCACAAGAAGGAGCCCAGTCTTGGTCTTTGCAGCTCTGTGCAGAGGGATCTGTATAAATGGCAGCAAATATAAAGCTGTGTGTGAACGAGCTGCTTGCAGGTATCTGTGCAACAGAGAGGGAGAAAGGAAGATCCTGTTCTGGCAGTGGGAGAGTTTTTCTCAGACCTGTCCCTCAGGCTCTTCTGAATGTAGTTATGAGAATTTAGAAGCATAGAATCATAGAATCATTTACGTTGGGAAAGGTGTTTAAGATCATAGGGTCCGACCATAAATCTAACACTGCCAAATCCACCACAAAACTATGTCCCTGAGTTACATATCTATCACAGGTGTTTTAAATACCTCTAGGGATGGGAAATTAACAACTTCCCTGAGCAGCCTGTTCCAGTGCTTGGCAATCCTTTCTGTGAAGAAATTTTTCCTAACATCCAATCTAAACATCCCCTGGCACATCTTGAGGCCGCTTCCTCTTGTCCTATTGCCTGTTACCTGGAAGAAGAGACCAACCCCCACCTCACTTCAACATCCCTTTCTCATGCCTTTGGCCACACCTACTCGTTTTCACTAGAAATGTTCATAAAATTTTGCTTCTCCAAGGAGGTTCCACTACACCTCGGGTGCAGCTATGGTTAGTTACAGTAAGTGTGCATGCCCTCAAGTGACTTATTCAGCTTCAGGTTGTTGAATCTGTCCATGTTTCTCTCTTTGATATGTCCCAACTGCATTTGTAGAATGAAGATGAAGCAGAATTTAGAATAAAAGACAAACAGCTTTGCTAATGTCCGAGGGTGTTATCAATTTTTATATAATACAATTTGCTCAAGCAGACATATTTCTTTCCCCCTAAGATCAGAAACAAGAGATTTCATTTGGTGGTTGGAGATACTGTCTGGAAGGGAGTTATCCTTCCTCAGAGGTCACACTGACTGCTGATTAAACTCATGATTTGTCTTTGCGAATAATTTGTTTGCTGGGTGGGATATTGGAGTTGAGAGGTTATTGTTGGCTATGATGAGACAGATGATGGTCCTGAATTGCATATTCTCTTTGGAAGGGATTTTGACTTTCATCTTAAAAATGCTTTTAGACATACATTTTAGTGGTGTTATTAATAGATATAAGCATTTACAGAGTAATCCTAGAAACCATCAAACTGAGCATTGATGAAAGCTCTGTCTTCAGGAATGATGGCCAAAACCCGTCTGAATTAGAGAGATTTTATAAAGTTTCTGAAGTTTTACTTGAGAAATTCTTCTATGGAGAGAGGAAGGCCTAATCTGAAATCTTCAGTGTTCCACATTATGTGTGGGCACTTTGCATGAGATTTTGCTGTTTGGAGATATTACATGGGGAGAGATATGGTGAGAGCATTTGTGGCATTGCAGAGGGAAAAGAAGTTATCTGGATGGGAACACAATCATTGAGGGGAAGGAGAATTTATGAATGTCCACTTGACTGTAACAGTACTTGACTGGTACTGTATATTACTTTCAGGTTAGAAATGTGTTTGTTTTCTATTAATAATATATTTTTAGTGTTTTCCCCCCCCTTTTACCTGCTTTCTGTAGAGAGAAAGCTGAAGCGATAGTATGAGTTAACTTACTGGATTTATATGTAAATAAAACCTGGTATTGACCTTTACATTTTGCTTCCATCGAGGTCTTGACCCTGTATGCAGATCTGAAGAAATATCACAACATGAAAGTTTTTGTTCACTACCTGATTGTGTTCCTCATTGCTTTTCCTGCAGTAAATATTCATGTAAATCTTGCTGAAGCTGAGCCTCAGCTAGTTTATTCCCACTTGGGTCCACTCTTTGCTGGTGCGTAGGTCACTTTTTAGCTGCTCTTACAGGACATTTCATGGGAAGGGCGGCAGCTGGACAGCAAGATGCAGTCCAGTCTCTGGCCTCCAGCATGGCTACATCTACACTTGGAGGAAAATCTGGGGAGATGCATCTGAAATGCCCTCCGGTATTCAGAAACTCAGTGAGAAATGCAGTCCTCAGGGACTTTTTCTGCAGAAAGGGATTCAGTTGGCCTTACTCTTGTCCAGGGAATTTTTCCTTGAAACCATAACTGAGTTAATAGTACACATGAAATATAAAAGACATCTAAAAGTATATTAATATTAGATTAAATGTTGTTATTGCTGCTGTTCATGAATGGGAAAACTGGAGCTGAAATAACTGTACCAAACTGAGCACAATACCACACCAGTAAATGTCAGAAGAGAAGTATTTACTTGGAAAAATACTTTGTAAGATTTTGCTCTCCAGAATTTTTTCATATGCCCATATCTGTAAATTATCTCTCCACAAGAAAAAGTCATGGCATTTTTTTGGCTTGCCTTTATAACCAGTTATAGGAGTTAAATAATATAATGGATAGTGACGGAAAACTCAGATATATTAAGATAAAACAGCGACATTTCAGATATGATCTCTATCTGGAAGATAAAATTTACTAGCAGAGTGCTCAGTTATTTGAGAAATATGATTTTATGAAATTTTGATTGTGTTTTTCAGGCTTATTAATCCATGACAAAATTGTATTCTTCCCTGTCTTAACTATAAAATCTCTGTGAAGTAAGACTTAAATGAAAACAATCCTGGCTGAAAATGTGAACAGCTGTAAAGATTTTGAAGCAATTTGCAGAAGAGTCAGTCAAGAGATCTGAAGTGTATTTTGGTTTTGGAAGTGGGATCAATATATTAGAGTGGCCCATTCATCTCCCAGTCTATATTTAGCATCCTGCAGTGAACCAGTGACTGCCTTCATCACAGTCCAGAGTGTATCACAGAGTCATTCTTATGACCCCACAGGGTATCTGCTGTAGTCAGTATTTTGAGGTGGCTCAGTAATAAAGTTCTGTCTTTTGGCCTTGTCTTTAAACGTGAGGCATCCTGTAATGGATATGTGACCTTGGCAGGTTGTGCTGTTCCAAGTATGGATCTGTGGATTCATTTTCGAACTGAGGGCTGCCTTCCCTACCTCTAGAGGGTGTGCAGGTGGTGGCAACGAATCACTGCACATACAGTTCGTAATGTTTTCTGGCAGGAGAACAGAATTGTTATCTTGCAGTCTAGCCCTGGGAATTGCTGGTTGCATGTTCTAAAAAATCACTAGCATGTTAATTTGATTAAAAACAGTAATTAATGAAGAACACTGGAAAATTGTTAGAACACCTTGTGAAAATGATGGCACATAGAAGTACAGCTCTGGAGGATGTAGTTTACCAATCTGCAAATTTCTTTCATGTAACAAATGGAGAATATACAAGTTCATGATTAAATAATCCAAGCATTTAAATAACCCTGCATTTTTCTAAATCACTGCAGACAACAGTTGTCACTGTCTTTTGTGCAGGATGGTAACCCAGACATCATTGTTGAAATGGACCTTTATAATTCCTAACATGATTTCTGTCAACCTAATATCTCAAAGGTATAACCTATCTGTCATCACAGCTCAAATTATTGTGCAAACTCTTAATATTTTGGTTTTTGCAACCTCCTTCTGTCTGGACTCAGCTCTGTGTGCTCATCACCCCTGCTCCTCATCAGCTCCTCTTACTGCTCCCTCCTTGCCTGGGGAGGAAGTTACTTCACTTTCAACAGCTGTAAGAATATCTGGCTAGTTAATTTCTAAAATTACATTTGTAAGTGAATAACAAAACCAGCAAGGCAACACTGCATGATTCATTAAGTGGAAGGAAGCAACAAATGGAACTGTTCCTTTTTGCTGGGTCTGACAGCCTCAGCAGCATGTGATAGAAGTGCTTTTTATATACCAACAAACTACTTGACAGCAGTAGACTAACATGAGTGCAGTTCTAACTTACTGCAATTAAACCCAACTTCAGTAAAACTGTAACTAAACCTATGATGTGTTTTTTCCCGTCACTTTTTGAAAGTGACATTTATTTTGGCAGATGCTGAACTGTTGCATGAGCTGCGAATTGTTTAACAATTTTACGAAGATAAATTATCACATAGTTGATGAGAGTCTCCTTCCTGCATTATTTGTCTTTGTCTGAAGGTACTGAGTTAGAGGAATGGATGACTGGTGGAAGAACAAGCAGAATGGCAACACAGCTTCTCAGCATGTGGCAGGGAAATTAGGATGCAGATAAATTAATAGTGCTAAAGATACACCTAGTTTTACAATTTTCACTGAGGTTGGGAGCTGAAAAATCTGCCAGCATAAGTTGCTGGTAGAGACTGGTAAGAATATGAGGAAAACAGTCAATGGGATGCCATGAAAGAATATACTGAAATCAACCTTGTGGGTTTGAAATAAGTTGCTGTCAAAATCCTCGGGCTGGACAAACTTTGAGAATGGCACACATAAATTGGAGTAGTTTGTTAATTTTCAAGTATGTTTTAGGAAGCTGCTTCTCCCAAAACATGCTTCTACATCTGTATCCTTCTGCAGTCTCTAGTATGGAATGAGGATGGGCTTAATGCTCTTGAGATAGTTTAATTAATTTCAAGTGAGCATAATGCTATGATATCATCACTGTGTCTTTTGGGACATTCTACCAAACCTCTAAAACTGTGTATAAATTTTGTGCAAAATCTTTAAAAACAGGAGCGAAAAAGAGTATTTTTGCTCGTGGCCTTGGATGAAACAACTATCCAGATCTTTGCAATTAAGTCTCTTAAATAGCTTTTCTTCTTACAAACTAACCTCTGGATGACAAGTGTTTAAAATTGATTTATATCAAGATAGTTAGGTGTCTAGATAGGCTGAGTCCACTGTGATTGCTGTTTCAGTTCTGCCTTGAATCATTCAATATATGTTTATTAAAACAAACCTTTGTCTTCCCCAAAAACATAGCAAATAAGACTGCCACCTCTTGTATCCTGATGGGAAAAAAGAAAACCAAAATCACAAAAAAACCCCAACAACAACAACAACCAAAAAAACCCACTGGAATTTTTCTTCTTTTCATGTGGAGAGTTATGTCAAGCTTTTGAGTCTGAAGTGTTTCTAAATTCTTTTTCCAATGGAAAGGTGAAAAAAAGATTATTTTTCTTCTTTGAGTATACAGGTTTTTTTCTAATATACCACTCAAAATCAAGACATAAGACTTCAATTTGAGTGGCATTTTAGCTACTCTGCCAGTCAATTTTTTCTTCTTTTGCTTGTGCCCACTTGGTTTCCCAAGGGGCTAGTGATCGTTTCTTACCTCTGTGCTCTCTGATTAACTCACGTTGTCCCTCAGAGGATGAAGGAACTGGAACCCAAAGGCTTACTAATGGTCACCTTTGTTACAGGATCCTGTGGACATTGCTGAGGGTGAAAATAGCACAGCTTTTAGGACCATGGTTTTTTTCCTTTGAAATTTCAGCACCATCCTGGCATTTACCTCACACTCTTTTGGCTTTCAGAAAACTCTCTGATGCATTCAAGCATGTAGTTATTTATAAATATATATATATGTATATATAAAAGTGCTGACATACAGTGCTCTCTCCATTAATGAAAGCAGAGAGCATGATTTATATTTTGTTGAGTCAAACACTAGTACTTTTGGATAAAGAAGTCTTTAGCAGGTACAAATGGCAGGCCAAATCCTAAAGCTGTTTACTAGCCGTTAATTCCAGGCTCAATCCAGAAGCTCTTACTCAAGCAAAATGCCTGTAAAGTAATAGCATGCTTTATCTTCTTATTCTTGAATATTGTAAGAGTGCTGTGAAGTTCCTTTTTTTAAATTGTGCAGGTTTCTATCAACCCCACGTCATCTTGTCTTGTGCAGCCTCAGGAGTGACTGCTTGTGCAGTGTGAACTGTGGTGTATTTATTACATGGTAAATCACCTGCAGCTGCAATGTATCACAGTACACTGCAGCCAATGTTTTTACATTTTGGCTTTAATAATTTGCAATGAGTAACAGAGACTGTAAGTGGCAAAATACTTTGTCTTGAAAAGTAGCCATTGAAATACTGCTGCAAAAGTAACCATAGAGTTTGGAAAATGATATGGTACAAAATAACCTGTTTTGCTACATACAGTTTTATTCATTTCTGAAAATCATTGTTCTTTTGCAAGCATGGAGATCTGGATATGTTTCTAATGTAAAATCAATAGGAAATACTTCAATTGTTCAAGTACTTCTTAAATGTATTTTAGTTTGTAGCCGATTGTATATTATGTTTGCAGCCTTTGTGCAAAGCAGTGTTTAATAGCAGAGTTTGCTTCATAATGAACATAGATGAAGACTGTTCTTTATATTATCAATCTAAAACCTCACATGTAGTAATAGAATGCTGTTGATGTTAAGTTGCCCCATTGCTTGGAATTTATTGCCACATTGCTTGGCACATAGCTGTCAACTAAGAGAACTCCTTGCAACTCCAACTTAAGACTTATCACTTCCCATTTAGAAAATGACCTTACCAGTTAGTCAAATGACTGGACTGCTATGGAACAGCAGCTGTTAGTGGAAAGTTCTCAAAATTGGCATGGATCACTTACTGGTCTCTCCTTTAATTGCTGATATCATTGCCCGTGTATGCAGTGGTTATCAATGACTGTAATTGCTTTATAGTTCTCAGACTCTAGTAATTCTCTAATGATTATGATTAATTATTAGCTTTTAAGTTGAAAATATCAGAGGATTAATCTACTGGTTTGTTTTGTGCATTTTCTAGCAACTTTGTGTGAATTGCTAATTATTAATAACACCCTTGAGGCATGAAAATAAATACTGTAACATTCTTATGATGAAATATATTTTCTTTTGAAATCTCAGGGACCATATTTGGTCCAGTTGATTTACATAACTTGCCTGCATAGTATTGTGAAAGAGTAAAGCAGTTCAGCTGCACCTGCTGTCTTCAAGATGTTTCTGAGTGAACAGTCCCAGAGAAGCATGGGGTTTTTGGGGTCATCTCTTTGGTCCATTGCCCACTGCAAAATACAGTGCCTGAGCTCATCATTTTACCTTAAGTTAAAATGACAAATTCTCAGCATGAACTGCTACTTAAGTCTGGTTTTGTACCAGTTCTATATTTGTCATTAAAGAAATTAAATACATCTGGAAGATTGTCTACAGAGAAGTATGATCATCAAATGAAAAACCCTTGCATTTATAAAGATTTAAAAAGGTGATAGGTAACAGCTGGTAATTAAAGATATCACTGCTTTAGTGCACTTACCCTCATTTGATGTTTACTCCTGTTCTGTAATATTCAGTGTGGAATAGTTGGTCGTGTGACTCGAGTTGTGTAAAGTCACAGTTGTGAAGATAGTCACAGCAGTACTGGGTACAAATATACTTTGAACCTGTTTCCTAGGAGTTGTGGAGTTCTTCCTTGCAGTGTGGTGTATGTTAATACGTTACAACTTGCAACTTGCAGTGTTTTATTGCTTAATTTAAGCATAGTTTGCATTGCTTATGGTTTGATTGGTTGGCAAGGCATGCAGAAATTCTGAGTCAGATGCACCTATTTCTGGATGCCCAATATAATTAGGTGCAGCCTGAAGCAACATGTTTTGTGCAACTTTCCAGGCACACAAAATGCAGAAATACAAGGGAGGGTTTAAAAATTGTTTGGAAAAAAAATTAGCGCCATTTAACTTTGAATTATGATTATATTTGTTCTGATGAGCTTCATAGTTATGAGATTCTGCTGGGTTTTTTCTCCGTTTTCTCTTTCTATTTTTTTTTTTTTTGTTTGTTTTAGCAATTATAACTTTGATTCATACGAAATATGCCAGATGGACATTCCTGGAATTATCAGTGTCCTGTATAACCTTGGAGTATGGTCATTAAATTCCACACATTTCTGTTTTCTGTAGCTCTGTCCTGGGACATTGCTGTTGAAAGTGAGTTTTGTTTCTGTAGCTTGTGTAGTCTGGTTTGCATGACCAACCTGCTAAAAAGTGTGTTGATTACTGGTACTGCAGGTGGGTGCATGGTGCTGATTCAAAACAGGACTGAAACCAGCAGCTTCTTCCAGGAATTATTCACTGCTGCTAATTTTTGGCTTCTAAAAATTGGGTTTGAATTTGTCACTAGGAGAGGAAAGCAGTTTGACAGCAATTGTCTTACTAAAATGGAAAAGTATCCAAAAAATGTTTTCTGTACTTTTGAAGACTAAGACTGTATTGAACAGATAATTTTTAACTGCATCAAATACAATTAAGTGCTTAATTGCTTGTGTGTAAATAACGCAGTAAAATCCATATGGGTAGTAATTTAGGGAGAAATTAAATGCCACAGTGTATAGTATTGGTTTCCTTGAAATACAAGAAATCTATCAATTCCCAGAGCACAAAATCACATTCATTCATTTATTGAAAATATTGCCTCCTAAGAGAAGTGTGTAGAATTTAAAGGTGTAGGGAAAAAAATCCATTTATTATTCACTTTTTAAAAGAAACCCAGAATCTACTTTTCATCTTTTTTAGGTTTTTTTTATGTCTGCCCCAGTTTTCTTAGCTTTGTTTGAGAGGTGATGTGCCACATCAGCTACCCTTGGCTGAGTGCAGGCATGGATTTCTCTGGGTGGTACCAGTAAATGTCCACCAAGGTGAGGCTGTGTGTGAAACCAGGCTTGCTTTTTGGTGCTCATAAGGCCACCTAGTAATCACTTCAAATCTGGGCAGGCAGTCTAGTCTGTAGTGCTGTGAATGTTAGATGTGGGTCACTATGTTTTCACAGTTATGGTTAGTTAGGCTTTTTCCCTGTTGTTCAATTTCATTTATTTTTTTTAATAGAGGGTCTTTTGAGTCTTGTTTATTTCCCCTACTAAAATTCCTTTGCATGTGATTTCTTTTTTTCTGTAAAACCTTACCTTAAAATTAAAAAGACTCCATTTAATATATACATAATGCGAAATTGTGTTAAGTACTTGACTAGATTATCCAGTTTATTTTATTTAAAATACATTTTATAATCCAATTAAGTAGATAATAAACTGTAAATGCATTCCCTAAAATTCCAGTAAATAACATAGATAACATCTTGAATTTCCAGCAGAAGAAAAATGAAGTGATACTGGGGACACAGAGTAGAAAAATAAAGCCAAAGCTGAAATTCAGGGAAAATAGCTGGGCATTTTTTCATTTATTTTTAAAAATTCAGGAGATACTTTTTATAAGAGTATCATTCTAAAACCCACGCACCATAGTTTTTAAAAGACTAATATTGGTATGAATGAACATTTATCCCTTGCTCTGTAGCTTTCAACACTTTGGCATTTCTCCCATGCTTTAAGCTTTCCCTTCCTTTCTGTGATGTTTTCCTTTTGACCCAGCAGCCCCACACTGGATAGGTGTGCCAGTGCAATGTGAGCATGTTTAGCTGTTATTTCATGTATTTGCTGGGTTATTCCTCGTGCTAAATGCGTACAGAAGCACCATCAAGTGAATCAGTTCCAAAAAATTGCAGACCCACCTTTAGGTGGACTCTAGAGCTTTTTATACATAAATATATGTGTATAAACATGTTGTGAAAGTAGCAGCTCCTGATCTTGAGGTGAAATGATGTGGGCATTCCTGTTTCCACATCGCTGAGGGCTAACTTGCACCAGAACTGACAGGCTGCATTTATCCTGTCTTGTACTTGGCATCTTGTACTCTTCTGCGCATCAAGTGATAGTCCTTACACGCATTCCCTGCGCTTTTTGTCCAAACCATCCAAAAGAATGAGAAAACTCTGTTGCAGCCCATCAGAATAGTGTTTTCTATAGCACAAAACTTGAATCACATGTTTTATAACCTACTGTTAAGTAACATGTGAACCATTTCTGTGGCCACTTCATCCATCTGATGTCCTTTTCCCCAAAAATGAGGGGTTGTGAGAGCAAACTGTCCCTGAAGAAAAAGAATAAACCAGAGCTGGAGTCTTGAACAGCTGAAATGTCCAGAAGTGTGGTGCCCAAGACCTCTTCCTGGCCACCTTGCCTTTAGCAGCAGAGGCATACCCAAAACTCCACAGACCATGGCATAGAAGGGGTGATTGACAGCCAGAGCTGGTAGAGAATATTCTTTGTCTTGTGAAAATGTGGGATTTTAAAAATTCCATCCCAAATTGCAGCAATGAGTTGGTGTTCCCTCTTTCCTAAATCAAATGTAAAAATGTATCTTAGATAAATACTGTGCTTCGGTTTAGCCCCATCATGCTTTTTTTTATTATACTTCTTCACTAAGAAGACTTTCTCACCTGAAATCGAAGTGCTTTGCAGACTTCTCAACATTCCTGTGAAGCAGAAATAAAATCAGTCATTCCTTCGATGGAAGTTTGGGTACTTGTGAATCGGTACATTTTTTCAGGAGAAATATTTGCTAAAAATTCCCAACCAGCCATTCTCTCTCTTCCACTCCCTCTGCTTTTCTCTGCAGATGACCAAAATGTGGAAAAGAGGTGAGACTCCTACTAGAGATTTCTTGTTGCATTTTTCATGAGGAATTCACAGAGGGGAGACTGATGCTCTTGAGATGAGCTTCTTCCCTCTGCTTGGTGCTCTAAGAAGCACAATTCAATATTACAAGTACCAAGTAGAGTTGGGGAGCTGAAGGAAAGGGTGGAGAGAGAGAGTGTAAGTACTGCTGAATAGTGGTTAAAAGTATTAGAAGCTGTTAGTAGAGTTTGGCAAGCTGGCCTCCAGCTTTAACTTTTGATCACCCACTTCCACCCCTCCAGAAAAGACGAATTATTGTGAAAAAGTTGGTGAGTCTTTCTGGGCTGGCTTCTGAAACTTGGTGAGCAAGGGTGCTCTGCCTTAAAACCGTAGAAGTTTTATGTGTAAACAGGTTTTTCAGCCTTTCTTACTCAGACTCTGTGTCTTTGGTAATACTTTCAGTTTGAATCTTAGTAAGAGAGCCAAGGACAGTGCAGCAGTGCCCTGTTGCAGAGCTTATAACCACAGCCTGCTGGCTGCAGCATGTAACTGGGCTTGCACAGCACACACACTGAAGAGACTCACTTCAGCCTTTGCAGTTATTAAAGGCCCAGGTCTTATCCCTCAGGACTGCAAACATGGCTCTGTACTGTGACATGATTAATACTTGAAAACTTTTTAATGAACCAGCTGCAGTTTCATTGTGCTAGCTGTACCAGGCTTCTCCTGGTACACTAGAGATTATCCCACTAGAGATGCAGACATTTCAGAAGAATCCAACTAAAATGAGATGTTTGTCCTTCATGCAGAATCACAGCATCTTAGGATTGCTTGGACTGGAAGGGGCCTTTAAAGATCTTCTTGTCCAATGCCCCTGCAGGGACATCGACTAGATCAGGCTGCTCAGAGAACCTGGCTTTGAATGTTTCCAGGGATGGGACGTCTACCACCTCTTTGGGCAAACCTTACATTTTTTCCTTCCTTTTACCTGAAGTCTTGTATGAGTAAGTAATATTTTAGAAGTGTATTTTATCCCCCAGCACACATTAAAGAAAGGTGACTCCCTTCATATGTATTTCTTCATCTTTACTTATGATTTTTCTACCTTGATATGCTTTTTTAAAGATCTCTAATCAAAGTGAGCAGTTTAGGTATCAAATGCAGCTTTTGTGGACTATATATGGATGTACTAAATGTTTGGACTGATAAATAATGCATGTAGTAGTACTTTTGTGTTTAGTAGTAAGATGCAGTGTTTGAAACTTTTTATCTGGGCCTGAAATACTTTTAAGATAAAGAAACCTTTTTATTATGCTGCTAATCAGAGGATAATTCAAAGCAAAGTTTCTGCAATTTAGAAATGTTCTTCAGGTTGTTTAACATTTCACAACTCTTGGTTGAGAGAATACAAGTGAAGCAAGCCAGTAATTGAAGACAAGTTGATGTTACACACTGGTGTTTCTTCTTTTAAAGCTGGCTTGAGGCATAAAAATAATAGCTTGAGAAGCCAGTACAACAATCACTAACTTTTATGATTCATTTAAAGTAGTCACTGTTTTAAACACGGAGGAGCTTGTTGAAGCTATGCTCTTCATACAAAAAAAATCTATTCATAGAAAAAACATGCCCTTAAATGTGCCCATGTTTTCCTGGCAGGTGCTGCTGTAACAGCATTGAGGATTTCTTAGATCAGGAAAATAACCTAGCTTTTTTAAATGTTATGCTATGAAATACCAATCAAGTGTCATTCAGCATTGAGTTCTGGGAAAATAGTGTGTGTGTTTGGCTGTTTCTGCTTTTCCTAACCTTACTGATCTCAGTTAATTGTTGTTTCTAGAGGGAAACCACAAGGAAGTGCAACAGGAACTTCTTGATCATCCTGCAGTTCTAGTTGCACGGAAGACAGATGGGTGATGACTCTGTACCCCTTTGCTTCACACTCCTGCCCACCAATCTGCCCTGCTGTCTATCTGTCTGCCTCCTCAGGTCCCTGTGCTTTCAGTTTGGCATTTGCTTTCTGTATTTCCTTAGTGGACCCCTCTGGGAGCAAGCTGAAGGGAAGCCCACTAAGCAGAAAAATGCATTACTTCGGTCGCTGGATCTTTGGAGATCCTACCATATTCCCATGGACTTTTTCAAAATTACATCATTTAGAAAAGATTCTGCACTTAATATTTCTCCTGATTAAATAAAAAATTGAAAAATGTATGGAATTTTTTCTTAATTTCTGTGGGAATTTTTATGTCCACTCCAGGTCTTGAATATCTTATAATTTAAATAAGCATCTGAATTTTTTGTTTGAAATAAAAATATTCAACATGCTGGAAACCAATTGACCCAGACCATTCCCATAGTTTCTGTGTTTGGTCTGTGAGGAAAGTTTTCTGTGGAGTTGCTGGGATCTCCTGGATAACCTGCTACCCAAGGTTTCAGAGTAAGAAAAGAACTGGTAGCTGATACACTGCAATATGACTCTTCCCTTTTTCCTCCTAACACTTCCTGATGATCCAAACTCTCTAAATATATTGGGGAATTGGGGAGCAATGACAGCTAACAGCTCGAGGTCTCAAACTTTTTAAAAATTAGGTTAGAGGCTAGTGCTGGATATCACCATTTGTGGTTCTGGGCTAGCACATGGGCTGCACAGGTTAATTTTTGTAAGGCACAAATAATATATTGAATATTGAATAATATATTCTGTGGAAGAGAATTGTAAGGCCACTGAAGCTCCTGGAAGTGCCAGGCAAATGCAGAGCAAACCCTCTTGCTGGGCTTGGCTGGACACAGACATGGTGGGGAGCCTGCTCTTTGGCAAACAGGTGTTTCTGCTGTGACCTCTACGTTAAGTGAAAAGGAGTTACTGCCTCGTGTTTTACAAAGGTATTTGGCAGCCACAACCTTACTTCATGTTTATTGGCTGATTCCAAGTGAATACTGCTTGCTCTCTTCTCCAAGTCTGATTCTTTGCATAGAAAGTTAGCAGCTAAAAATGCAAAATATGCTGGATGAGTAGAGAATTGCAGAACCACAGAATAAGCTGAGGTGGAAGGGACCCACAGGGATCATTGAAGTCCAAATCCTGGCCCTGTACAGGACCATCCCCAAGAATCACACCGTGTGCCTGAGAGCATTGTCCAAATGCTTCTTGAACTTTGTCAGGCTGGTGCTGTGACCACTTCCCGGAGGAGCCGGTTCCAGTGCCCAACCACCCTCTGGATGAAGACACTTTTTTCTAATATCCAACATAAAAGCTCCCCTGGCACAATTTCAGGACATTCCTTTGGTCCTGTCACTGGTCACCACAGAGAAGAGATCAGTGCCTGCCCCTCCTCGTCCCCTCATGAGGAAGTTGTAACTGCAGTGAGGTCTCCCCTCAGTCTCCTCCAGGCTCAGCAGACCAAGTGCCCTCAGCCGCTCCTCATGCAGCTTCTTCTCAGTGTGATTTTAATGACCAGGTAGCCCCTTAGGCAGCAAAATGAATAAAACATGGCATTATGTTTGTTTTCTGTTTTGGTGCCTTAAAATGATGAGAGCCCAGTCTGATGTCTTTTTCTTCTGCTGTGGAATATTGCAGGTTCCTCTTCCATGGATTTCTGATCCGCAGCAGGAGCTGTGACACATGTGGCACCTTTCTTTGGCACAAAATTTGCACATAGTTTCTTTCCCCTGCCAGGTCATTTGTTTTCATTAAATATGTAAGAAGGCAAAATTTTTAGTCAATTCTCCTCTCTCTCAAGTCAGATTAGAATCAGCTACTGAGCTGAAAAGCCAAATTGCTTTAAGGGGAACCTGGAGTGGATGAGTGGGCACACAAACCACCTGACTGCTGCAGAAGTCTTGTTTCTAGAAGAATCCGACTCCAGTCTGACAGCTATCTCATCTGTTACTGAAGAGGACTAAACTAACCATATTCCCAGAAGCAAACAGTATCAGTTCAAGGCTGTGTGGTGTGTTTTTTCAGAATACAGTAAGAGTTGGTCCAGTGATAATTGATTTAAATGAATGGCAGCAGTAACGCTGATTTTCCTGTGCCATAAACATGCATTGTGCTTTACAAGGAAAAGAGGAGTCCTCTCTCTCAAAGGTTAACCTAAACAAAATGCAAATCACAACATACTAAAGTTGGTTTGACATTTAGGTTTCACCCAGGGTCTTTCAAGCATGAAAAGAACAGCATTTCCTTTGAATGAGAGTTCTCCCGGGAAGGTAAATGTTAAGTACCCCCACGCCTGTTATTTAATCCTTAGGGACTAAAAAGGTGATTATATGAAGATCAAAATCACAGCCTCTTTCTTTTACTAGCCCAGAGGGATGTTGATGTAGAGCAATTATAGTGCTTTCTAAGTAGTAGCCAGCATTTGAAACTGTTATCCAAAGAAAACTCTCTAAATGATCTGGGTGCCCACTGGGCTGCAGGGACTGAATAAACAGAGGGTCTGCCAAGGAAGCAGAGTGCAGGACACCATTTGGATAAGGCCAGATGTCCAGATGTGTGGGTGGATACAGCAACCATACAGGAAAGGGGCTTTGCACCTTCAGAAGCATCCAGAAATGCTCTTACTCCTTAGGGAGCTGATGCCACCGTGCTCTGAGAAGTACCTTCAATTAGATTAAAAAAATAGTTGAGACTGTGTGGAAAAAAACCCTCACTAAATATATTCATTGTTTTGTATAATATAAGAACACTTGCAGGTTTTTCTTTTCTGCACCTTTGACTTTCCAGCAAAAGAATTGTATCTTATTTGTTGCATTGAAAAATTAGACTTTTTTAGTCTAAAATAGAGACTTTCCTTGGGTAACTGTTCTGTAGAAAAGAAGTTAAGTTGGTAGTGTTTGAACTCTGCTAAATAAATTTGGTTTGGAGTAAATTATTTCTGTTTTAAATCAGCATGTTTTAATATCAAGTGTTTTAGAGTGACTTTGCTATCTGCACTAAACAGAAAATGCAATATCATGCTTCAGGAGAATAACACATAGTGATATCTCTCAGTAAAATTTTCTTCAGGGCTGTACATGTTATTTAATAGAGTCTGATCTGAATGTTGGAGGCAAAGAAAAATCACATATTGGTGGCAAAAGAAGCTCCACCAAGGTTGCATTGTTTTTAATTTTGTGGCTTTCATGAGAATGATGATTTTAAAGTCTCTCTATTTTCTACTACTGATTTGTAGGTGTAACTGAGAAATACTTTCTCTCTTCTGTGTTTTTTTCCATCTTCCAAATTTAGCTCCAGTAGATTCAAAACTAAACTCTTTGTTAACTAATGAGAACTTTACAGAAATACATCTAAAAGTAATGGATGGGATTAAAATAACTGGCATGAAACAAGAGGCACACATCAATAATCCAGATTGACCAAATGCCTTAGAAACAACATGCTCAAGGTTAGGATCATGGACTAGCTGATTAGCAGGAATGGAGGGATTGAGTGTATGTGAGAACAAACTCTATATGCATAAATTAATTCAATTCTAAACTTGAGAAGTTATTTAAATACAAGACTTGGTTGGCATAATTCATTTACCTGAAATTCAGTAAGCAACAATAGTTTTGCTGCATGCCACCCTGCGCCTTTGAATGCCATTACATCTACATGTGGTGAATACTGTGGAAACTGGTGACAGACAAAGGCACTGCCCCTTTCAGGGTTCCTTGTTTGAATGTCACCAATGGCTAAAGTTTATCAGGTGAAGTAGATCATACCTGTTTCTGGGTGTGCATCCATCAAAAAAACACCGAAACCACCACAGTGAATAACATTACATTTGTCACTATTTGGCAGGATGGCTAAAAGTTCTAGGCAGATATGTTAAAAAATAAAGTTATATGAAAGCTGAAATGCTTTATTTTTTTCCAAGAAAAGGTTACTGAAAGGCTTGGATAGAAAGGAGACTCTTGGAAAGAGGATGCTTGAACTGGTTTTGGTTGTTTTTTGTATTTGGGTTTTTTTTCCCCTGCTAAAGAAAGAACATCATTGTATGTCTGAAATAAAGAAGGAAAACAAACAACCAGGAACAAATGGCAAGAATTCCTTTTTATTCTATGTACTCTTGTTAATTTTATAACGGAATATTATCATTTTAACAAGCTAGTTCACAGCATTTTAAACATACTAAAGAAAATAAATTGACAGAGCATCTATTGTTTAATCAAGATTTTTTTGTAGGTACTGATGATATTTGAAGGACATGAACAGTTTCTGAAAGACTTAAGTAAGTGCCATATCTTTTATCAGCAGTACGTGTGCAAGAAGTTAAAGCCTGTGTCTCTTTTAGGTTTCTAAGATTTGTAGAGTTGTAAACATTCTAGCAAAATTTCAGATGCCAGAGATTCCTATTAAAAATATTATTATAAAGTTCTTTATAAAAACTTTTTTCCTATTTATGTTTTTATTGGCTTTCTGTAGGATATGGGTTCATAACTCAGTCATAATCAGTTCCACTCTGAAATTAGAAATGGGAATGAAGCCACTTTTCCACAACTTAGAGTAAGAGCTGTTTTGGTGCCAGCAAAAATGTGACTAATAATGGTTCTTCCTAAAGATATGAAGTACAAGAGGCAAGGTATAAAAATGGGTATCTGGATGAAATGTGATGAATCACTAAAAGATATATTGCGAATTAATGTAACTCATTTCTATTGACATCTGTAAAGTAAAAAAAAAACCTGGAATTTTGCTGACTTGTTTAAAATATTTTGAATCCTTTAAACATATGACAATAGAATTTATATTGCTGTTAAAAATTTATATGCGTCTATATCTAGAAATTTTCAGGGCTTTTTTTTTTTTGATAGTGTGGCCTTCTAAAGCAATTTACAATGAAAACAAATACGAAGAGTCGTGGAGCAGCTGTCAATTATTTCTTAGAATTCATGGGGTTTTTTATTCCTGGAATAAAAAACTAGGATTTAAGGGAGCTGGAAAACCAGACAGAGATGAGAATTACTGTCTTAACATGCCAAAATATGATCTTATGCCTAATTGTGTTAGAATAAGTTTTATCTGCAAGTTCAGTTCCTTGTGTAGGCAATATGGACAGAAATGCTCCAGTCTGGTTGTGTTGTAGAGAGAGAAGTGGTGATAAATTTGAAACAAGTTATTTTATTTTAATTGCAATGCATGCTGACTATGAAAGACAAAGGAGTAATTAGTGTATGAACTGCTGTTCCTTGCTGAGTCATGCTGTGTGGAGGACCTTTCTTGTAGGTTTTTGCAAGCTTGTCGCACCAACACGCAGATCACTGAGGAAGGGGTTTGGTGGTGCTCCCTTGGAACCTCTGTAGCAGCAAGACTACTTTGAAGTAATCAAGGGCCAGAGCTGATAGTTTGTACACCATAAAAATGAAAGAAGTCATTCCCATTTCTCTAGAGCTGAGGTTCATGGGTCTCTCAACAGGGTGGAGTGCTGAGGGACCTGAGTGCAAGTTCTAGTGTGAGGACCAAAAATGAGCTTCCTTAAGTTGAAAGTCAATTATTACTCATTTGTAGAAGGATAATTGCTGTGGAACATTGGAGAAGTGATGTCCAGATTTTAATCTACAAGAATAATGACATAGAAGAAAACATTTTTTCTCAAACATCTCAAGATAAATCAGTCATTAGGAGTGTGTATTCTTGAACTCAATTTTTAAACTAAAATCTGTATGCTGAAATATTTGCAATCCTAATGTTTTTAATATCTGAAAATTGTATACCAGAACCAGAACCACTGCTCATATAGTTCATTCCATGTTCATCAGTGGGGATTATGGAGATTTTGATTTTAAAACTGTAAATAGAAGAAAATGTACAGACTGTTGCACAGTGCTTGGATATAATGTATCTGAGGCATGGGTCTCAGATGCAAAAAGATCCATTCAAAAAAGCCAAGTAGTAATTGATATATATATGTGTATCAACAAAATGTAGTGTTAGGCAATGTCAGAGAAAAAATTATGCTTTGTGACATGGTGTATTTTGGTGTAATAATCAAGGTATGCTCATGTTGAATATATGACAGACTTTCAGTTTTATTTTTCTTGGCTATTCTGTTCCCTTGGCAAACTTGATCAAAGAATATTTTTCAGAATAATCAACAGAACCCCAGGAGTTGAGTGGGACTGTGAGTCTCTATTAGGTAATGGCTAAAGCCATTTAAAGGTTTGAACTGAGATTGGCTCAAAGCTCCAAGCATGCCTAATATGGAAAAACAGTAAGGAAAAGAAGGTCAGTTTGATTAAAAACATGATATTTGTTCCAATTACAGCAGTTGAAGATCAAGTATAAGAACAGTGGATATCTGAGAGAGCAAATGTGTGCTATTGGTAGATGTGCTGGCTTCAAAAAAACCTGTGAATTGACAGCTAGCAAATAGCTATGCTGAGGCAGAGTGCTGTGTGGTCACTGCTTTATCAACAGGAGGTCCTGATCTGTGCTGGCTGGTGCAGCACAATGCACCTCACTTTCCTTGCTTGCTGCTGAGATCTCTTCCATCTACTCCTAAGTGGCTGCTTTTGCTGAAGACAGTAAAGTCAATTCACCTCCGTAACATTTCAGACCTTTTTGAGTATGGTCTACAATTTTTCATAGTGTAAATCTTTATATATTCTAGGCATGTTTTTGCTTTTGAAGCATTTGTTTTAAGTTTTGCACCAAACCCAGTGCAGCTCTTTCATGCCCAGAAAGCACTGTGTTGAACTTTATGTTTTCTCAACAGGCATCACAATGACTATATCTACTTTTTTCAACACTCACTCATATTTGCAACCTTATTTTTTAATACTCAACACATTTTTGTAGGCATATCTCAATCCCTTCACTTCTCCCCCAGTTACTGTTGGTTCTGCCTCCCTGTATTTTTGTTTTTTGGGTTTTTTTCTTTCTTATAGTCACCATTCTTATATTCTTTCTCCTCCTAATGACTGTCATCTTTCTTCATACACCCTGTTTCCAGGGTACCTTAGTATCAGGAGGCAGTGATACTTGGGTTTTTGGCATGTCATTTAGTACCATCTGTGGCAGTGATGCTGGTTTTTACAAACTTTACAGTGCTGAGAAGATGCCTGCTCTATGGGTTTTATGGGTGTCCATTGAATCCCAGGCGTCTGTTGCAGGAATATCTAAATACTACAGAAAAAATTGGAGGTGGTCATTTAACATAGGTAGGCATGGAGGTAGTTATCCTGGTGTTAGAGAACTCCACACATTTATAATCATTTTGATGACTGGCAGCAAGATTTTCCAAGCTCTGTGAAAGACCTGTTGCTGAGGAAAAGCTGATATGAGCCTCAGTCTAAGGTCTGGATCAGATGGCTCCTCCTTGCACCAAGTGGGCTTAAAACCTTGCATTAAAATAGGTACCTGCTATATTGAGTTGCGACATGATTCACAGTCCCTTTGTACTCCCTGGAAAGACAGCAGCATAACTACTGCCTTGATGATGAGCAGACAAAGTGTGCAATGTGTTGCTGGAGAACGGCGTAAAGGTCAGCCTGTCCGTCGCCAGGAAAACAAGAGACAGTCACTGTCAAAGACCATGGCAGCTGATTGTCCCCCCTCAGCTCGTTTGCTGTGTGGCTGGGTGAGCCCTTCTCTGCAGCTCGTTAAGTGTGGTGATGTTTATCAGCAATTGGAAGCAGTGACTGTTGATGTAAGTTGGATGTAGTGGAACTGTGAGTGTGTCTGTCAGTCCTGTACCTCTGGCAGCACATTTGTTCAGCTACGGTGAACCCTGTCTCAAAAAATACAACAAGGGCTTTGAAGTACCTCCTCCTAATTTGTTTAGTATCTGCTAAATCTGAGTTTGTATTCTGAATCATCAAATGGCACAGATTGGCAAAAGATTTAAAAACAGACCTTCTTGTGTTTTGTGTTCATTTGATATTACTGAAATAATTACTTTTCAATATATGAAAGCTGTCATCGATTAAATATGATGTGCTAAAGTGTTGAAAAATATTTGGAGGCACAGGTGTCATCCAGGCAGAGAGCAGTCATTGGCCCAGCTGTGCCAGGTATGCCTGTCCTAAGCTTTGTCTTCCTGCATCTTGAAACTCTTGGCTTCAGCCTTTAGGTCCTGCATAGCCCACTTGTTATACCTTGTCAGCAAGTTGTCAAGGTGAAACCCAGTGGCTGGCTTTCAACTCAAGTTTAATTCTCCTCTCTGAGAAAAGGCAGTTATTCTCCTTTTGTCCTAGCAGATCCCACCAGACAAATCTCACCTGGAAAACAGAGTCGAGGCCCTGCTAAATAAAACCAGAAATTTTCAGTATTTGCAATGTAGTTCTGAGGAGCATCCAGCAAATTGATGTGATTGCATCATCTAAGTAAGGTTCAAGTCATTGGCTTTCACCTTATGGAAAGACATGTAGTTCCATACAAAGGCTGCACATAATAAAAGTAAACAAATGACAGTGCACACACTTTTCATGTCCTGCAGGGCTGAATTATATAAATCATCATGTCATTTGCCCCATGCAAAAAGGTTTTTGGATGCTGGGATGCTAAAGACTATGAAAATACCCATTCAAATTGCAGTAGAATTTAAAAACTGACATTAATTAAGATTTAGTGTTACCTATCACATAAATACTTGTCATACTGAATGCAGATTGTTAGGTTAGAAAAATATCTTGTTTTAGAAAGCAGCTTTCAATAATAACACATAATGGGCTAAATTGACCCAAAGATAAATATTTTTACTTGCCCTTTTTTATATACCACAAAAATAATGGTGAGAAAGTATTGTTTTCCTCATCTTTATACTTTTTCCAGCTTGATTGCATTTACACACAGAAATTATCATAGCCAGGTTATTAAGATACTCTTTCAGCAATGCAAGATTATGTTATACAATTAGAAAATATTAATTCATCTTTTGATCAGGATTCTTGAAACTGTTGATGTAGAATGTTCCCTGCATTCTTAAGAAATTCTTGTAGAGTGTGAAGCAATCCCCATGTTCCTGTGAAAACTAGGATTGCATTATGTATTTTCTTTTTTTTAAAGGAAATTAAGTGCTTTTCAAAGCATTTTTAGTTAATCCAGTTTCCCTGTCCACTAGTGGCCAGTGCCACCAATGCCACCAGTGCCATTTCCCATAGGAAAACTGGCTTTCTGGTCATCTTAGTTCTGGATCAGTGTAAACCATTTAGGTAGGTGCAAGTCACAGCAAAGAGTTTCTGTACCTATAGATAATCTTTCAAATGTTGTAGGGGTGAGTGATGGATGCATATTTGAAGTGTGTACTGCTCTGTGGGGTTTTCCTTCTTCATTGTTACTGTGGGTTTTTTTCAACACGTTTGTTTTCATTGTTAAAAGTTGGGTGTTCAGCATAATCACTTTGTAGTTTCTTTTCTTTCCCCTTGGATTATTGTATATTTCTCTACCTTAACAAGCCATATTGGAAAGATTTTGCCATTAAATAATGAACCAAGAGGAAGACAAGTTGTATCATGAGAATCTGTGAGGGGTACAAAAGTACCACTATCTGATAACTAGGAGTTCTAAACATCAGTAGATTATGGTTTTGAGTATGGATGAAGCTAGGCATTTTCCAGTTGAGAGGTCTGATACCTTACTGAGAGCCTTAGAGGAGGTGATCTCTGCTCAAAAGCTGTATATACTTTGTAGAATTAATGAAATTAAAAAACTATTGCTACATGTTGTGGTGATAAACTGTTAAGTAACTGTAGCAAGTCTCTGTATTCTGTTCTGTCAATTTACCTTGCTGCTTAGTGGGGGAGATTTCCTGTCTGCTATGTTGTACAGCATGGAGACAAAATTGGGATAAATCTCTCGTCTAGGAATCCAGACAGTCTGATTTTCTTTTGTTTTTCATGTTTATGTCATTGCTTAAGTCTTACTCTGTTTGTGAGCGGGGGTGTGCAGGCACATGCGTCAGCTGCTCTTTCTGTATTTTTGGGGTGCATTTGTAGCATTTGTCATAGTGCAGCCTTTGTGAAAGCTTTCTTTAATTGTATCTGAACCCACACAAAAGTGTGTTCTCTGGTTTACAAGCTATGGTTTAGGAAATATGGACTCTTTTAAAATTGTGAGCTCTTCTGAAAGATTAGGAAAAAGAAGCAAGGATGTAAAGTCCTAGTTCATGCTACCAGCTTGCCATGCTGAAGGAGTCTTCTTATGAGACTGGAGGCTGGATGAGAAGAGAAAGTAGAATGGATTCTCACCACAGATGGTCATAGGAATGTTCTAGTTTAGCAGAAAATTTCAGAATTTGAAGGAAAAATTCTGAAAGACAGAAATGTCTCTGATCTTACAGAAATATACCTAATAATTTCGCATGCTAAAGCAATTTTTAATTGAGGTTTCTTCTGTGTTTTGTGCAAGATTCATTTGTTCAGCTAATAGACTTCTTAATCTAAAAAATGGATCTTTTAAATAGCATTTATACCTCTGTTATAATTCTGATTATCCTATGCTTTACCTTACGTTTCTGCTAAAACAAAGTGTACAGTGACCTTTTTCCTGGGTTATTAGAAAAAGAAGATATTTAATGTTATGAAATCTGAGAACATTTGTTCAGTAAAATATTTTACAGCTTCTAAAGGAGCAATAAAATACAACATTTGCAACTATGGAAATAATATGTAGGGGATAATGTTTTAAAAGATCTGTCTTGCTGTTCACTTCCTCTAAACAGAAATTTCTTGTTTTGTTTCTGCTTGCTGACATATATGAAGTTTGGTTGAAACAGTCCTACAGACAGATCTCTTCCTTCTGACCAGGGGAATTTCATAGTCCTGATATGTGATGTCTGGATACACATTTTTGCCTTGCTTGAATGCACTCTGAACACCACGTCAGCATCAGAATAGATCTGAATTTCCTGTAAGCAGCAGTCCCTGAGTCACCACAGCAGTCATTCAGTCTCGGTGTCAATAGCAAGCCATGTCCTCATGCTTCACTAAGGCAGGTAACTTGCAGTTCATGTCCCAAGTATGAAGGGTGCCAGGTCTGTCCTGTGACCGAGGGCTCCCTCTCTCCTCCCTCACAGCTTCCAGTGCCATGTTCCCTCTCCTGTAGTTAAACTCCTTTCTTGGCCCTGTGTCCTGTGGTCCCAGCTTTCACCTGGTGAGCCTGGGGAACTTGCCAAACTATCTGTTCTTCATGGACACCCACAGGAGAGCTCCTGAAATAACTGAGGAAATGGCTAGAGAGTGTATTTGGGTTCTTTTGGTCTTTTGGTGAAGTCATTCTTCTGCATTTGTTGCATGTACATCGAATTAGGACCTAAGGAAACTATGCTCTGCTCTGTTTTTTTCCCTTTTTGTTATTTAAAAGTAAACCAGAACTAAATGCAGACAAATTTAAGTTCTCAGTCAGCTCTGCAGCTGCAGAGTCAGCACTGCCCTTGTTTGCAAGTAAAAGTTCCAAGGGCTGTAGAAAGAGGACTCACAGCACAGTTTTGCTGTACTACATCTCCCTAAACGACAGGCAATGAGAGGTAGGTAGCCTGAAAGTACGTAGAGACCTCAGGCATTTTGAGGGTGACATTTCAAAAACAGAAAAAAATTCAAACTTGATACTGAAGACAATGAGATGTGGCACTTTTCTTGCATTTTCATTTGGAATTGATGAGCTGAAGTCAGCACCTTACTGCCTGCAACTTGGAGAGAGATTTAACTGCCTGTACTCTCATGTTTTAATTGATTGCATCTGCAGCATGGGATGACCGCTGAGAATTCAGGATGTTGTTTAACATTTTTATTTGCAAAGCAAATGTTGGGCATCACATTCTTCAATTACATGGAGGTTTTAGTTTAGTATGAATCCACACCTGGTTTAAAAAATTGCACTTAATACTAATAATGGGGACTGAAATGCTATTTAAAGTATAGTATCATTATCAGAGTTGGACTGTGTTTGATAGTGTAGGAAAAAAAAGTATGAATGAAGCTTCGTGTTGTTTCAGTTTAGTAATTGCACTGCATCATGTTTTTTTTAATTGTGCCATCTGTATTAAATACAGTCTTAGAAAAGAGTTCCTAATGTTAATGACTCAAACCTCGTAGTTCCCAGTTCAAATGATAAGTTTTTTGAAATTAGAGGAAAGTGAGAGAGTAAGGATGCTTCTGTGAGTCTGACTTTGCAGGACTGAGCTTTAATTATTTGCAGTCTGTAGCTTTGAGTTTTTCAGCTTACTCAAGTTTGCTTGAAGAACTGTGTTTTCCTTGTATTTTTCTTCTTTATGGATAAATCTATTTGCTTTGCTTCAGATTTCTAAGACTTTATGGGAAATATTTTTAATAAGAAGATTAATATTTGATAATTCGGTAGAGGTAAACAGTCTGGAGTTCTTAAAGGTGAAGTTATATTGAAAATTAAATAAATGCCATAGCTAAAGGGAGCATAAATCTTTGATGTCATGCTCTCAGAGAACATCAACAATTGGAGCACCACTTGGGAAACTGCGCTGGGAGGTGAGTAATGATTTGAGAAATTCAGAAGAGTGGATTGAAAGCTTGGGCTTTCTGTGTGGTGAATGGTAAAAACTTGGGAAAAGAGGAGTGGGCTGAGATTTTTTTTTTTTTTTTTTTTAGGGAAAGTCTTCTCATAAATATGATATGGCAGACCTATGAGAAAGATGCTCACATTATATTTTATGCACTTTCATTTAGAGTTGTGTATTTCCATTCTCTCATTTTAGAAAAGATATATCGAGTAGAGGGAGACAAATGTTTTCAGGACTGGAGATGCCTGTGAATTGTGATAATGTGTGAACATTCCTGAACATTTCACTGTCTGTTTCTATATTCAGAAATCATGAATTCATATGTGTGTTGTTTTGCATATGGCTTGGTTGTAAGACATCATAAACTTAAGGACAGTGAATGCTTTTTCTCTTTTCTAATTATAGCTCGAGCTACTGTCATTCCCTGATCTCAGATTTGCCTGATGTTCCTCATCCATGTCTCAGTAATGAGTTTTCAGTCATATTTTTTTAGTTGTGGGCCATACTAGCTGAGATTTTTTTTAGCCATATGTTTCCTCTCACCTGAATTATTTACAAAAACATAATTTAAAATATTCTGTTGTACTTAAAGAAAAACAACCAACCAAACAAAAAATGAAAGAGGAAACACGGGTAATTTTGTTTACGTTTAGCTACCAGAAATAAATTTGTGAACTGGGAAAGAAACTGTCAGAGTTGCTTTAGAGCAGAGGTTTGCAGTTATAGGTGGGTCCGGCCTTTGGGAAAGGATCCAAAAAGGATGTGCAAGCAAGGTGTCTCTTCCCTCACCCCTTTTGTGAAGATCGTTCTCCCCTCCCATAGCTTAGAGCTTATACACAGTTTGCCTTTAGGTGTTTGCTTCTCAGATGGGACGCAGCTGTGAAATGTTGTTCACACCTGCTGGAGTTCTCCTGCTAAAATTAATTACTAAAGGTAATTTTATTTTGGTTCTTTATGAGATAATCAGTGATAAAGGGATCTGTGACCTGTCCACAGATCTTCATGTCTGGGTATGGTAAAGGCAATGCCAATGGCATTTGCACATGTCTACCTTGGCTTGGTTTCTTAATTAATGAAAAGTACAGTGATGTTACGAGGTTGGCTTGATTTCTTTCCCTTTCCCTTTCCCACACTTCCTGTGCCATGACAGCTTTTTCCTTCATGTTTCTTACGGTGATATGTTGCATTTCCTTCAAATCTCAAGGCTGAATCAGGGTCCAGGCTGATTTATTTAACTGTATTTTGAGCCCTTGCCTTTCCTCCCCTGGGCATGTGTGACGCATGATACTGGCCCTCTAGAAACCAATTAACAGAATAAATTCAATCATTGAGTGACTTAAATAATTTAAAAACAATGAGCATACATAGTGCGTACGTAGTTCCCACCTAAATTAGACTGTGCCCTCATTAAGATAAAGTCACTTTGCTCTTCTTTTACAGGAATTAGACTGAGTAAGGGTTTTTCCCCCTAGCAAAAGCTGGGTGTTCCCAGGCCTGCATGACTGCTTCTGTCGAGTCTGACTGACCCTGCTTCAGCTGATTCACTTCTGTTTGCCACCATGGCAGGGTAGAAGCAATCAGAAGCAATCAGAAGGCTACTTCTGCCCTGACATGATTTGACCAGAGGCTGAGAATTAAACATTCCAGAGCTGGCAGAAGGGGTCTTGCTGCCTTTTTTGCTGGGAGAGGAATCTGTCATGAAAGCTTATGGAATTCCGGCAAAGGCACATGTTAAATTTTTACTAATAACGTTACATTTTACCTAAAGTGATTCTCTAGATCTGGTTGGTTACAGCAGATATGAGGAAAGCCATTTGCTTCTGGACAAGGGGATGCACGTTTTCTCCCTGCAACCTTGCTTGCTGGCATGCATCAATTAAACATAGTTGTGGTGAATTGCACTTGTCCTCATCCTTATGGTGCTGAGGGAGATGAAAGCCTTCTTATTTGCTTTAATATGTCTCTGCTTTTATCCTTTTCCTCATTTTGCCATTTACCCTTGCCAAGAGAGTAAAAGACTGCAGAGTTGGGAGCAATTTGGGTCACTGTGACTGTGTTTGCAGCATATCAGGTAGTTAATGGATAACAATTAATTCAAATTACCTCCTTTCCATCTGTCTGCCGACTTGAATCTTTTTTTCCCTTACCTTTCACCTCAGAACTTCTTTTTGTTTTCTGTTTTTCCTTTCTTTGATCTTCAGAAAGGTGCTTTCTAAATGCACATTTAAACAGACGTTGTGGATATGTGAGTGAGCTTGAACATTGTGAGGAGAAAGCAGCTGGGTTAAACTGGTACCCAGAGATACACTCAGAGAGCTTTCCTCCTCCAAAGGCACTGATTAAGGTTTCTCTCAGTTGTTACTGCTGCTCACACAGACATGTAACTCCTGTATAACACGTGGTAACATCGTTGCCTACCTTTTGCGGCTAGTTTTATACAAGAATAGTTCCCTAAAACATTCGATCGCCTATTAAGACATGCACACCATGAATTTTAATCCTGCCAGAATGAAGATCCTGTGTTAAAATTAGCCAAGAACATGTTGAACAAAGTCACCCAAAGAAATGCTGTGCTTGAAGTCAGCTCACATTTTCAGTAACATACTTGAACTGCCAGAATATTAGCATGCTTGAAAAATTTGAGGTTAACTGTGTTTGTAAAAATTTGTATTGCTTTGCATCAGTTGCTGAGCTGGAGTACACAAACATTATTTTAAATAAACAGTTTTGCCTGCTGCTGGGAATTTTATGAAAAACTCTTACCAACTCCTGTTTACACATGTAAATTCTAGTTCTTTCACAGGCACACATGAAATATGACCTGGACATTCCATCCTTCTATTACAGATCTTCAGACTCTTAAATATGTTTGAAGGGTGGATGTTTTCAGAAAAGGAACATCTTTTTAAAACAATACAAATCAAGACTTCAGTGTGAAATATTGTTATTTCTCAGTTTTTACCACCAAAGTGCACCGTCTAAAATTAAATATGCTGGCAAGTGCTTAACTGCAATAGCATAAGGAAATGTCTCCAGAATAAACAAATAAACCAGCCTTTAGCTAAACCATTGGAGTAAAATGAACATATAATTCATCTGTGAAGCCACGTATTTGGAAGGTGGTATGCTATGGCTGGTTTGTCCAATTTATCAAGACAAAACACTTTGCTCTATCTTACTTGGAATTGCTCTGAAAACCCTTATGATACCACATTTTCCACTGCACAGAGGCCATTGAAACCAAATTACTTGGAAAAACAGTAGCCGCTAAATTATGGATGTACTGGCACCTAAGCATTCAGTAGGAAAGAATTTTAACTGTGTAAACAAATGAATAATTTTTAAAACAAACATGAAAATTACCTGTAAGACACTTTATATACTAGGATGTCTCAGAGTAACCATGACAACCGTCTGGGCTTGAAGTTTATTTCCTGTATCTCAGCATGCACATTTTTTTCTTAACTGAAAAAAGAGGCATCAGGGACTACTGTCCAAGAACTAGGAAAAATAACTGTATGCTTGTTAACTTTCAAGTGAAAATAGAGATATGTCACTCTAGGTATATTCTTGTGCTGAAGGAACAAATTTTGGGTATTTTATCATTTTCCCATCAGTGTTAGATCTGCTTCTTACTCATGGTGCTGTATCCCATTGACAAACTACAAAATGTCTGTTTTCCTGGTAACTTTAGATGGTATATTAGATATTTTTAGAACTGGGATTTTTCTTCCACTCCAGAAATATTTTGACCCACAAATTAGACCTAAACTACGTATGTATAAAAGCTGATGCTTAAAAAAAAAAAGAAAAAGGAATGTATTTTGTCCTGTTTATAATTACAAGGAGAAATTTCAAGTTGAAATAAAGAAAACTGTCTTCTTCTATGACAAATGCGTATATTTTGCAGCAAATATCTGAATTTTAAACATGAACTTTGTATAAAAGTAAACATAGGTGTATCACCTGTATTATATCCAAAGACAGTTAAACTAATCTACCTTTAAGGAGAAACATTTTTATTTTTCCTCATAACAAAGTAACAAAACAGTGATAGCAAAAGTCTGTGTTGAACCACTGGTCATCAGGCTTACAAAAGTGTTGGGACATGCATTGAGCTAAAAGATGATTTGGTGGCCTGAAAGAAGCAAATGAAATGTCTCAGCTGGTTTCTCAACCTGTTGAGGTGCAATGCAAGATCTGCCAGACTTAATGTTTTTTGTGTGGCAATATAGGGCCATAAAGCATAGGAACCAGTGAATTCAGTCCCATAAAACAATTCTTTGGTGGCCCTACAGCATGAGAAGCCTTTTGCCATTTTGGCATACTCTGCCTAATAAATCTTCTGCTCTGCTTGGCAAATTATCAAAAACAATGGTCTACAAGAAATTCACCAGATTATTCCTTCACTATGATGTGAAGTTTTTCCATTACTAATGAATTAAGTATTAAAATCAAAACAACACTGAGTTCACTGTCCAATCTGGAGTACACATTTCTCTGCAAGCAAGCACAAAGAATAGTTTTTTTTCTTTTTTTTTTCCTCTTTCCCCTCCTTTATCTAAAGGAGGGGGAAAAAGCCCCAGACACAATAGCCAGTGCAGTAATAAAGACTGTGCTGATGATAATCTTTAACTTAAAGGAATTACCACCACATAGACAAAGAAAAATTATAGTTAGAGGACATGCTCAGGCTACATACAACATGGTTACATACCAAAAGTGGTAACTTTTATACCTTTAACTTAATGTTTCAACTTTTACTTTTCAAAGCAGTATCTCTGCTTAGAATGGTGTAACTGCAAACAGAATTTCGTCCTGTATTTTCAGCAAGGACTTTATCTTTGATAAAGATTATAACTGGTTAAGTTGATTTTTCTTTTGATTTTTTCTTTTAATTCTCTGAAGTAACTATCTTTTTGATATATTTTTGATGTATTGGTTTGCTTTTACGTTTTTTTCAGGTTTTACCTATAATATTGCCATTGTGTATGGATATATTTATTAAACACACCGTCTATGATGTTTCCAAAAGTTAAAAGTTTGATAAGTCTTTGTTGGGCTCCCTAACCATAGCATTATAAATATTGGCTTGTAATGACAAGATTTGGTCATTTTTAATCATACAGCATGGTTTGCTTTAGATTCAGAAAGTTACTAAGGAGAAATGGTTGTGTCATTGGTTAGTCACACTTCTGTCTTTTTATTTTCCTAGAGTGAGCTTCAAGCTACAAGTTTACAAAGCATTTTGGGGGAGGATCTCCATCTCTTCTGTGTACTTTAACATTTCATACATGTGATTATGTTTCATGGGAACTGTCAGGTCATTTTTTTGGGGGGGAGATCTGTTGATGTGTTTATCAGTAATTTCTTAAGTGTTTTCTGGAATATGGAGCTGCTCCGGATGATTTGTAGTAGGGACTTTTGTGATAGGACAGGAGATAATGGTTTTAAACGAAAAGATTGTAGATTCATACTGGATATAAGGAATAATTATTTTAGGATGCAAATGGTGAAACACTGGAACAGGTTGCACAGAGGAGTGGTAGATACCCCATCCTTGAAAGATTTAAGGTCAGGTTGGAGGGGCACTGAGCAACTGGATCTAATTGGAGATTTCCCTGCTCATTGCAGGGACCTTTAAAGGTCCCTTCCAACCAAAGTGTTCTATGATTCTATGATACTATTGCCTCTGTTGGCAGCTGGGAAATTCATGCTGACTTTGGCAAAGCTCAGGCCTAGCATCCAGTATCCTCCCTGAGTGGTCTTAATACTGAACTAATGCACAGGTGGGAAACTATTACCATCTTTCCTCACTTTAAAAATCTAATCCTTTATTATCTCAGGTATTTATACTTTGTATGTGACCACAAACAGAAAGTGTTGGAGTGTTCATCTTGTTTATCTTGGAAATAACTCTCTTTGACCAAAGAGCCAAAAATACTTTTTCCAGTTGACTCTACAAGAGACAGTCACTGACTGAAGTCAGAGAGTGAAACTGTTGCTGTGTATGAAATACGCCTCACCAATCCAGCTTCTCATTTCAAATTGGTGAAGTCTCTGCTTTTGCACCCTTTATTCTAGGCCACTTTCATAGTGAGCATCCTGGTTTTGTGGCCTGATTGCTTGAGACATATCATTTCAAATAACTGCCGCAGAACAAAATATATTATATGTGCCTTTTTAATGTTTGCAATGAAAAAAGCACTTTGCTTTACCTCTGGAAGGTATCCTGAAAACTGGGAATTAATGAATGGATCAAATCCATGCAAGAGGTCCAATTTTGTCTAAACAAACTGCCATTAATAATCATTAATGTCGTACTAATGTCATACTAACACTAATTAGGTCCTGCTGTGCTATGTGATATGTGCCTGTAATAATAGAAAATACGATAGTATTTCAGTTCCCCCCATTTCCCAGCAACACAGAGAGCTATGTTTATTTGAAATCAATCTTACTGAACATGAGGTGTTTGATAGCTAAGGCAGTTTTTTTGTGTGTACGCAGCAGACTCACATAACCAGTATTTTATCACCAGTGGGAGATTTGAGGTAAGTCTGACTGTCATAGTCAAATAGTTTAAAATGTTTACAAGCAGTTTTGCTCTGAAGTGTAGCCCAGAAGGCTGGGGATTTGTTGCCCTTTCTGCAGGTGCTGGCAGGGTTACCGCTGCCAGCACTTGGCTGCTGTGGGGTTATTTGCCATTTGATACGCCTGTTCACTGTGGCTTCCTGCCTCCAAGAGGCATTAAATAATCAGCATAACCCCCAAATTCTAGTTTCTTTGCATGATGTGTTGTGGGAGGATTTGTCCTGTATCCATATGGTACTCCTGATTGTGTCTCATTAGACAGATTATCTAAGTGTAATTGTTATAACTGTATTAGAACAGATTTATTACAGATTTATAAAACCAGTTGAGAATTGAGCAAGCAGTGCAGGTCCCCTTAGCTGGATTTTTATTGCCCTGGTAAGGACTATATGTCCTTCTAGGTTACATATTTGGGGAGGGTGATTATTACTGCCCTATCTGTCAGCAGTGGTGCAGTGCTTTGATAAAAGGGTATTCTGTTCACAATCAAATGACTAAGTAGTTATTTTTGGCTTTGTTTATGGAAAAAAAGACATTTTGTGAGATTATAATTGGAATCTGTGGAGCGAAAAAGATGAATATTTTCTTACTGTCATGGCTTAGAGAGAAGCAGACAGGAGGAGGACCTCTGAGATCTTCAGTCAGTGTGGAGGTCTGATGCTCAGGTTTGAAGAACTGAGTGTCCATATGCAAATCCTCACCGTGCTTGTGCATGGTTAAAAATTAACTCCTTTTACGTGCTGGTACATGTGAGGATGAAGCATCATGTTGGAAACTGAGTGCTGCAACCATCATTATTGTTTGACAGCACTGTAGGATTGTTCCTCCTTTATTAATTTCCAACTGAACTGAGATTGTGTCAGGAATGTGGACTCCTCATTGTAGACAGAAAATTTATTAACAATTCTGATAATAATTTTTTTTAAAAAAAGTTGGTCTTTGGCTGCAGCACTGAGCTGTTTTTGTGCAAAAATGGTCTTAGACAAAATTACCTGGGAGAAAATGTCAGACAGAAAGCTGGACTTGTTGGAGTACAAGAGGAATACAGTTTGCCCAAATTCTATTTCAGGAATAGCTGAGAGAGTCAGAATCATACATGCAAAAGGGGCTAAGGCTTATCCTCATTTTCTAGTATCTTCTTAACATAATACCTGTAAATACCCAATACATTAATACCCAGTACATTAATGGAAATACCCACTAACAAAAAGACAATTTGTGTCAATGGAGTGTCTTCAGCTTTTTCCATTTTTCAGTGAACTTAAATTTACTCTGAAGTTGGAACTTTTTTGCATTTAAACAAACATCAGGAAAAAATAGCTTGTATTTTCATGGCAAATTGAGTTCAATTTATAGTCTGGTTAGTACATTTTTCTCTATACATTGTGGAGTTCCTTATGCATAGACTAGAAGAATGTTGTGCTTATTTTCATAATCTTTTTTGACATCACCCTAGTTGCATGAGGAATCACTCTTTTTTTTTCTGTGGTTGATACTGAATGTGTATTTGGCTCTGGCTGAAATACAAGATGGTCAGAAACCAGGGAGGTCTTCTTCCAGAAAACAACTCTGTTTCTGGGGACAAGAGGTGATGAAATGCTAAGTGAGACAAATTTAGAATGACCAGGTCTGGTGTGGCTCAGGACCAAGTTCAGAATCTGCTGTCTCACACAGAGCTTGGCTGTTGTGACCCAGTTTGCCTACTTTTGTTTTAGGGCTGTTTCAAAAAGTAGTTGATTCCTGACACCAGCACCTACAGAGAAATTATTGTATGACTTCTTTTCATGTTGAAAAGAAAATACTATGTTGACCAGTACAATGCTGGAAAGCAAGGTAGGGGTAGGACTCATATCACACCCCCATCTTTTTCAGGAGGTGAATATAATATGTCTATGTGTGTTCTGTGTGTAACAATTTGAGTCAGTTTTGTCTACTTTATTCAAGTAAGGGGTTTTTCTTCTTCAAAGCTGTACTTCCTGTTTAAAATTATGACATATCAATATTTCCTATTATATACTATTTATATTTTATTTCAAAAATTTCTAAGTGCTATGAATTGTAGAGCCAGAATGTTTGACATATTACCAAATATGAAAACTTCTGGCTTAACCTCTCTGTAGTAGTCCCTAGTGTGTTCTGAGGGTAAAGAAATAGTATTTTTGGCTTGCTCAGTTCAAGAACTACAGAGATTCATGTGAAATTGAAATGCAGTTGCATTGTTCAGTTTTACATATAGAAACAAGTCTCTCACTCTTAAATTCCTTAAATATGTGATCATCAGGACTTTTAGTTCATTTAGCTGAAAATATGACTTCTTTTTAATTTGTAAATAATTTTCCTAAACTGGGGATAATTGTGGGGAAGGAGGAGACTGTGTATGTATGAATCCAGAAGTCTGATAAATATACAGAACTATTTTTGGAACATTATTTTCTACATTTTGGGATTCTAGTTTTCCTCTGAATGCAGTTGGACACAAATTAGCTTCAGTGTTTTATAAACGAAAATGCAAAATGTCAGCAAATGAGAACATTTTCTGCTATAAAGCTCTGCAGATATATTTTCATTTATATATAGTGTCTGTGTGTGTGTAAATATGCAAAATCTGTGTAGCCTTCTGGTTAGCAACAAGTAGTGCTAAAAAGTTGTGGCTAATTGGAAACCAACAGGTTTTATTAGGGAACAATTAAGACAATAGATCTTTAATTAAGAAAAAAAATGAAAGAGCAAATTTTGAAGAAAGTATTTTAATAAATTTAAATAAAAATCTTAGTCATTCAAATAATACTTTCAATTATTAAATTCCATTATTAAATTCATCCACAAGTTTTTTATAACCTTTAAAACTTTCTTTATAACGTGTAAGGAGAACATTTAGATTAAAAATAAGAGCATTTAATGGGATGTTGGAACTCTTCCATAACTGGCTTTCCTGAAAAGTAATTGTTTCAAAAGCGTCACAACCTAAATCCATTTTGCTTTTGGATACGCTCAGATCTTTCTAGCTTTTTTTCATTGACTGAGCATGACACTCTTCTAATAAAAGGTAAATGGCAACAAGAAGAAAAAAGTGTTTTCTTCACCTCCTGTGCAATTTGGCTCAGACCTCTAGGGAGAAAGAGAGAACAAAATATTTCCTCTTTTTTACACAGGTTGATTTCTGCCCACGGGTATGAGTTAGTATCATGAGAAAGGGAGACTGCACAGAATGCAGTCTAGGCTATTTTCCAATAAACTGCTTTCTTACCAGGGATAACACTGACAGAGGCTTCAGTTTAAAAGAACAAGAAGAAGTAAGCTGCTCAGTAGTTTAAAACAAACTTTCAAAGAAGCAGGTCAAAGCAGGAAATGTCTGCATAAAAAAGAAACATCTCCCCAGTGGAAACTGAGTTTGCCTTCGATCCATCGGTTCACACTAGCAAAAGTTTGCCTTAGGATTCATAATAATAAGAATCCAGGACTTGTATACATAAATATGTCTTCTGTGCATCTCTGCTGTGTTTCTAAGGTATTCTATAATCAGTTTCTTTCTCTTCCTAGACACAAACATACTGAATCTATTTCATTCACCCAAGTGTTAATAATACTGCACCAGAGTGCAGTGTTACCACCAGAGATGCAGTGTGAAGAAATTGGCCCTTGTACCACTGTTTTTACAGTCTGCACCTGTAGCAGACATTCTGTCCTAGCTACCCTGGGCTTTTCTTAAGGTTTATGGGATATAGTTTTATATAACACTAGTTAGTTTGGGGTCTTGTTGGGGGCTTGCAATCAAATTTACAGAAATGTGTTTCTTTATTATAAAGATTTGTCTGTCATAAAGAGAAATCGATTGTTCCAATCAAGAACAAGATAAATGAGTATTCACCAAAAATCAGTTGGAAGCTCAATCAGAAGAACAAATTTTCTTCTGATAAGGAAAAATACCTTAGAAGAATAGGATTTTAGAAGCAGACTCAGGAGAAAATAGAAACTTACAATATTAAGGTAAAAAAACCACTGGTCATTCTTTTCATGAACTAGCCTTATAGAATCAGCCTGGGGTCTTAGCTACTCTAATTCATGATCTTTCAGAACAAGCCAGTAATGGATTCTTAAAGGAAGAATAAAGGAGCCAACATCCTCCTTGATTTCTCCCCTAGTAACCACCTTGACTTATAATAAGGAACAGTTCGGGCCTTTATAAACTGGAAGCTGAATCCTTTATGCTGTGCTCAGTAGAACCAAAGCACTTTTCACTGCATAGTTTCCCTTTACATCCCTAATTTCTGAACCAGGAAAAATATTAAATGTCTTCTTTTCACTTCATGATTGTGTAGACATCCCTTCATTAGTAATTTTTTCCCCCACCCTAAAGATCCATAGCTATTATCATACAGTATTGTATCATCTTTCCTTGTTCCTTTTCTACACAAGAAGAAATACATATCTTCATATCTGAATTTTTAAAAGTGGGTGTTGATTAGATTTCACAGGGGAAAAGTGCACCAGGCTACGAGAGCGAGTATTTATTGCTAATCACAAGTGGGTAGAAATATAGCTCACTAATTTTATCCTAATGCACTTCAGAGAGAAGAAATCCAAGCAGTTAAAATAAAAGCATCACATGTCCTCCATTATTTGCTTGTGGGAGCAGTAATACACAGTAGAGGGTATTGCAAACATGAACTGGTCTTTTTTTTCCATTGAAATCAGCATCACTTGATTAATTTCAGTAGAAGAAGGTTATGCCAAAATGGTAAATATTGTGTGTGCGTTATTCCAAGACTTGTGAGACAACTGCATGTCCTGATTCTATTTTTATAAATACAAATTGAAATTAAAAAAAGCAGTTAGTATTTCGGCTGATCAATGTTCACCTGTGCATGCTTGGTCAGTAATTGCAGTGCTGCTTGCTGACTAAAACTATTTCCTCGAGACAAAGCGATTTTTAAATTATGTTATATTTTTCCAGGTACTTTTGATAACTATTAATAAGAAGCTCCTGTCTTTCAAACTGACTTCTTTCAATAAAAAACCAAAGCCAAGACAAAATTATTGGTCTGGCAGTTATCTACAATTGTTTGCCGTGATTATCTGAAGTATCTGAAATATCCAGTATGAGAATGAATGTAAATGTCATTTCTGGAGTTGTGGCTTGTTTTGAAATTCCCATGTCCCATATACATATATATGTGTGTGTGTATATATATATATAGGGTAAGGAATGTATATTACCCTCATAAGCCAGTTAAAATAATAATATCCATTCGGGCTTTGAGCCTATATTTCAAGAGGTTTTCAGAAGAGATACCAGGTTTTCTGTTTTCTGAGGTGAGCCCATGCTGACTCTGCCTTTGGAGTGGGCATTATGTCCCCTGGCATTAGACACTGTGCTGTGCTATGGGTATCTCAAGGAAGACAGTCATCCTGTGCTCCCTTTAATGGCCAGTGGGGAGAAATAGGTATTTGGGTGCAGTTTGCCTGGCCTGATTTAGATCTTTAGTTTCTATTGACATGAACTGTCTAAAAGTATCAGCTTTTCTACACAGTTTTTACAGGACAGGTGACATGGTAGACAGTATCTGTCTTTTGTCAGATGAATCCCATGCTCTGTGCTGCTGTCATGTGGAGTTCATTCTACCACTGCACTGCTCTGCTATAGGCTCATTCTGCCTTACACAAAACATAATAGTAGCAAATCCATTGTCATTAGAGGAGTGGGGCTTTTTTTTTTCTCCCTCATCCTCAGGGATTTTGCTTCAGGTGATCCAAATCAAACAAAGATCTCATTCCCAGTCTTGGCAGAGGATAGTCAAAATCTGTTCCACTTTCATGCTTTTATGGATACTCCCATGTTGTTCCTGCGGAAAGCTCCACTGCTCTGCAAGTCAGCAGGCAGAATCCCAGATAACTCTTACATTGGTTGTTTTACCATAGAACCCACTTCTAATTCAGTGTTTATACTGCTTGGTCACAGGATTACTTTGTCTTAACCCAGCAAATACAGCGCACACAGGTCTTACTGCAGGGCAAGGGTGAGATGCACCATTTGTGTGTGTATGTACACAGATGTGTCTCAGACACAGTAGACTTAAAACTGATGTCATTGTTTCTACTGTTTGTAATTAGATTGTGTGGTTTCTTTCTATTTAAATTTGGTCAGGATTGTATCATCTACATTCTTGAGGCTTCTCCCAAGTGCTTCTTCAAATGCAATGCTGTTGCATCTATTTTTTTAAGTGAGCTACTAGCAGGCCAGTTTTTAGGGGTTTTTCCCCCAGTCATGTGACACAGTAAATAAAAAATAATAATTCTCTCTCTTAGACGTTTGAAACTCTGCAAATGAAGGCAGGCCATTTCTTGAACATTTTTCAGGCTTAAGAGCTGCCTTTTTGTATTTGCTTTCCTGTTGACCCTTTAGTCCTATTTTGAGTTACCAGATGAAAACAAGGTTTCCCTTCAAAGGTTTGTTGCCCGGGTAACTGGAACTGACACCAAAAGATGAATACTCAAACTACTTAGGATAATGCCTACTCTGTGAGCTAAATAAAGAGCTAAATTGCAGAGAAGGATGTTGGATAAATGTGAATTATCAAGGGAGAAAAACGAAGATTATTAGAGTTGCGGAATTCAGACAGGATTATTGCCTTTTGCACCAGTAATGGGTGCATACACAAATCGTGTGCTGCCTCTTGGCTTTCTCAGTCCTGCTGATCCACTGAATGGTGCTGGTACTTTAACCTCTGCCTTGATAATATATATAGGGCTGTGGAAGACAGAGGCAGGAAGCTGGAATTTTACAGAGGAGTGATGGCTAATGTGTTTGCAAGAAGTTTAGTATTTTGAGCTTGAGGTTGTGAGGCTTGGCTGCTGCTGGGCGAGTTACTGCTGGAATACAGAATTTCTCAGCAAACTCACGCACAGGTTATGTAAATGAAGGAGAAAAACCTCTCTATATCTAATATTGTATAATGGAAGGGATTGTTTATTTTGATATTGGATTCAAATGTGGAAACAATCCTTGTTCCTGTCCTCCCAAAAAGCTGATGATGCTTTATGGTTATAGCAGAAGGAAGCTTTCAAAATTGTTCAGTGATTAATTCTGAACAATATCATCAGATTTTGATGTCTATTGATGTTGCTGTCTATTGATGTTGCTGTCTTTGAGCAAAATTAGGAAAACAAATAGTTTAATATCAAAAATTGTAAGCTCTTGGTTTCTTAGAGTTAGTTATGGCACTGAATAATTTCTCAGTCACCAGTTGTTACACCATATTTAGTTACATACAGATGCAATTTTCACAAACTATGTTTCATGTGATTTAACTCTAATAAATACAAGAAAAGTTGGGGTGTGGACCTCTGTAAGTGACTCAGTGGGCAGTCACGACTGTTCCTTATAAATCAGTTTTCTGCTGTGATCCAGTAGCTTGTTCATCAGATTTGTTCTGAAGACACAAACAAACCAGTTCTTCTCCAAGCCAGTGCACTGTTACTTTTGCCAAAGAAAACAAATACAGTTTTTTTGATTAACCATAGACCAAAAACGCTAAGATGGTTCAGATTGCATTTATGTTGGAGCTTACATTTACATTGGAGATCTCTTTGCTGCTCTCTGCAAAGGCTGTCAACAGCTGTCATGGTTCTGTAAGGAAAAAGATTTCTGCAGGTTGGCAGCAAAAAAGCCAGCAAACTGCTGCTTTCAATTTCCATGAGCTTTTGTTGTTAGAAACCCTTTCCACTCCAGAGGAATAAAGAAGAGTCACACATACACCATAGAAGCATGACCCAAAGGTGACTCTACCCGTGATACATCAATGAAATGCTGTGCCTGAGTCCCCCCAACAGAAGTCAAAAAAAGGAGCAGGAGAAAGTGTTTGCAAATATGCTATTACTGTTTTTTGTAGGCCCTGTAGCATTCTGCTGTGTTTTGAGTACTTACTCAGGTTGTGAAGTAAGGGTCCACCCTTCAGCCTGTTCACTGCTCCAGGGGTGCCACATGGCCACTGAAGGTGCCACATGACACAGGATCTAGAGCACTTGAGCCCAGGTAGGTTCTATTTTTAGCAACTGTGTGATTTAATGAAATTAGTTTGTTGTATTTCAGAGAAGAAAAATAGCTTTGCTTAGCCAAAAAATGCACTAAGATTTAACTTAAGGATATACTTGATGCTGTTAACTATCCAGTGCTCCAGTGGGCTTTGGTGGTTACTCTGAAGTCACCAGCAGTGCTTTTCAAGGACAAGAGAATATATAGGTTTCCTCTGTGAACCTTACTTACAATCTGTGCTCATCAGAACAGAGCTAAAATTCTCCACCTACAAAACCATCTGATAGATTGGAAATGTCTACCTTTAAGAAAATCAAAACACACCATTCTATGACATGTGACACACAAAATAGTAGAAGATACTCCTGTCTTGTTTCCTGTGAAAACCATCTCAGAATCAGAGCCCCCGCTGTGGAAGTTAGTGCCAGAAGAGACCAGGCAAAGCTTAACTGACTCTTTCTCATTTCTAACTGCTACATGATTTTGCACAGCAGGCTTTCCAGGGAAGTTCCAGGATTTACAGCTAAATGAATGTACTTATGCTTAAAAAATACACTAACCAGATGTAAGTAAAAATTCGTAATTCACACAGGACTTTACACCTTATTCATCCAAGTAATGATACTATTTAGGATGATGAAATAAAATTTAGAAAATGAGTGATAACTGTAGAAAGCCAGCTTTCTGGACTTTTTGTGGACTGCTGTGAAATTGTAGCAATCATCCAGAATCCTCTACCAGTTTTTGCACTACAGACAAAGGTTTAGTCATTGCTGTTTAAAATCTTCTTTGTACTTGTGCACACTGAAAAGTTGACTTAGTTTGTAGCTTAATTAAAACCAACTGTCATTATTGAATGCTTTCATTATAAAAGGGTCTCTTCAAGTTTCACATGTCAAAAAAGGTTAAACTTTTTTTCTGACATTTTCATTTTGATCTTATCTTTGCAAATTATGATCCACAGATAATTCCCCCAACTGTAAAGCTACATGAAATGTCTGTGGATTTCATGGAGGGATGTTGATTCCTTTTTCTTGCAGTTTTCAGCATGTTTATAATGAACTGAAATACTAGATAATTATTGTAGTTCGATGTACTGTCAATGAAATGTGAATGAATGTGAAAACAATTCCAAACAGCCTGCTATTTTCTTGATATTATCAATGCAATTTGCCTATATAGGCTTTCTTATTCACTGTATATTTAAAAAAACCCTCATAGTTATTTGTAATTCTAATTTTGTATTCTACCCACGTTTTTTTTTTACTTCAATGAACATTATTGTTCATTTTAACCATACAGCTCCTTAAGCTTTGCTTAACAGCTTTTTGGAAAGGAAGACTCCTAAAATAGTAAACAAAAAACCCTATATGCATGAAACATGAAGTGTGAAACTATTTTATTTCTATTTTTTACACTCTTTTACTGCAGAGATTTCAAGTTCCTAATGTAACAATTATGATTATCAATAACTGTGCAATTAGTGATGACCATGCATGATGAATACCTGAGTGAAGGCATCTTCTGGTTGAACTTGCTGAACCTTGCACAGGGGGCTTCACTGGTTAGAAATAGACACATAACTAGGAGCTTGAATTTCTTCATTGCTGATTTATATGCGTTTGCTTTTGTGCCACCCATGTCTCTTGTCTCTCCTCCCTCAGTGCCCCCCATGTATCCATACATGTGGATTATACTCTCTTTGGCTTGTTTTTTGCTGTGCCAAAACAGCCATTTGCTCTTCCCCTCCTCATAGAGGGAGTTCCTGGTTTGTTTTTTTTTAAAGAATTGACTGGATTTCTCTATTGAATGCTAGAGAAACCTCTCACCTATGCCCCTTGCAGTTTGCTTCTCTGTCTCAATGGGGGATGCTACTCGGGCTGTTAATTTCTCCATCTCTAAGGACATACACAAGGCCATGTTGGTCAGACCAAAGATGCATTACCTGAGATTGCCAGAGTGCACAGGGACAGAAAGGTGATGTCCTGCTGTGCTCCAGTGAACTGTGGCAGTGCACAGCAGGGACGGGCATTGACAAATGCTCTAATTGTACTTCAAAGCTCTTTGTACTTTGACATTCCATTCTCTTCCAGGATTCAGTTCTTCAGCTTGATGCTTTTTGTCAGCACTTACCTCTCTAAAAGTGCTAGATATGGTATTTCTTTCAACGAGTATTTCTGCTAGATTAGTCCTGAAGAGTTTGGGAGTTGATTAGTAGAAATTTCAATTTATAACAGTGTAAAAGTTTATGCTTCTGATTAGTTAAATATTCATGCAAGAAAGTTGAACTCAGGGATTCAATCCAGTGGATGTTAGTGGTAAATTTAGTAGCCTAATGCTGATTTATATTTCAATAAGTCCAAAAGAATTTTGCATGCATTAAGTAAAGTTCAGTGTGGGTTTACACTGATATTAGTGATAAAAGTGGGTGTTAAAGGACATGTTAAGTCATCATCAGTGTGCTGGTAAAGCATGAGCAAAATAAGTTATTTTAAGACTATCACTATTAATGCAGCCTTGGAAATGAGATTATTTTTTAATCTATTTTATGTGATCAATAAGGTGGGCTCACTTCACCAATCAGAAGAAGGGTATCTGAGTTTGAGATGTCTACCTTAGTGTCAGCAAGACTCAGCAACAAAAGGTTCTAGGTAAACCCATATATGGAGAGGACAATAGGCACCTTAAGAGGCAAAAATGTCATAACTGTCATCTTTGATATTCATTCTAAGACAGGATAAAATGCTCTTTTTAGGCACTCAGCTCTTTCACCTAGATTTACGACAAACCAATTTGACTGTCCTATTTCCTGATATATGTGTGTGTGCATGTAGCAGGAGGTGGGTAGTGGACTTGGATTGATGCAAGGCAAACAACAGAAACAACACTTTTTTTAAAGACCTGATGAAGCCTCCTTGAAGTAGAAAACCTGTTGTGATTTTTATAAAATACAATTTCACGTAAGGTGATGATGGCAGCTTCCTTTAAGGAATTGTTGAGGAGTTTTTATATCAGAGTATAAGTGAGTGCAGTAAATGAATTCCAATTAGGTGTCCTAGAAATGCTAAAATAATCAGTGATTCATACTTATTTATGCAGGCATCCTGGAAACAGTGCAGGACAGCCACATCAACTTTGCCTTCTCTTACAATTTACTCATGCTTTCTATTGGATGTTACATGAAGATTTTTTGTATATACTGAAGATGAACTTTTTGAATATAAATATTTAAAAGACAGAACAGCTAATGTGTATGGGCTGTAAAACTAGAAAAAGATTATTTCACACAGTGGATATTGAAAATTCATAATGGGAAATGCATAAAAGCACTTTGTCATATTTTTTCAGTTTTGATAATGTAGCTTTTAAAAATGGTTTGGTATTAGAAGTTCAGCAATGGAATGCCTTTTTCTGTTTATTAATAGTCATTTTTTCCATATTCACAGTCAGAAAATGCTTCTAGAAATCAGTGGTGGGGTTTTAGAGAGTTTTTCTGTATTGCTTGGACTTTATTGCTTGGAATCTTTGCATCCAAACATGAGTATGGCATAATTGCCATAGAAATAAAAGTTCAGTAAAATTGTTTGGTAGGTAAACAGAATCCACTTACAGAAAGTCATGTAATGGTATATGTGAATATATTTGCAAACTGCTATACAAACTATTTACTATGCATATTAGCACGTGAGACAGTTCCCTGGAATCATGTGTTATTGCCCATATTTCTGTTCCCTCATAATTTTGTGAGTTATTAGAATTTCACTTTCTCTTTCAGAAAATTGCATTTTGCAAAAATCAGAAATGCTAAACAGCATAAGAAGCCTTATTTAGATGGAAAATTGCTGGTACTTTCATAGTAATCCTATAAATATGGTAAATCTCTGTGTGTGCTAATAGTCCTTTTTGGGAATCAGTAACCTTTCCCAGTTTGCTGTACATATAGCAGAGCAAAGATATCTTACAAGGATATCATATGAAGATGTTGACTCTTGGTGTTTGTAATAGTAATGGAGATAGGATTCTGAATCTGATTGCTTTTTGATTTGGTTTTAATATAATAGAATGGCAAGAGCATTTTATGTGCTTAGAAAGAACACTGATCTGATTTTTTTCAATTATCCATCAGTTCCTGAAAAACAATTGAGAACACGAGTCTGTTACACTTTATTTGTAGCAGCCGTGATTCAGTGTGCCAAAAGTGGAGCTGTGAAAATATTTCCTTGATTCTGTATTCTTTGGCAGGAGTATAATGAGTAATAAAATACAATATCTTTAGAAAAACATGTGCTATCTTTTTTTGTATAATAGTAATGAGAAGATTACTTGGTGCTTTCTATTGTCACATCAAGTTGCTAACTGTTGAAATACAAGGCTGTTGCTGTATATTACTGCTAGGAACTAGAGCATGTATGTGTGTGGCCTCATGTCTAACATTGCAACTTGCCACATTTTGTTGTTACCACTACAAATAATTAGCTGTGATGTTTCCTTAATTTCTTTAATGTATGAATTAAATTTATTCAAGCGTTGATAAAAAAAAATACCTATTTTGCCTTAGAATGAGAAAATTTGTCAGTCTCATTTCTAGGAATATTTGTAAATAAATATTTCTTCATGGAGTGTAGTGTAGTATATACACACATATAGGCAGTAGGTAATTTCTTTCTGTCTGACACATAAGTTGCAAATAATTCTCATCTTGTCAGCTGTGATCCCCAAATAAAGACTCTAATAGGTCTGCACAGTGTTGGGACGGGGGGGAAAGAAGAGAGAGGATGATAGTACCTGTAACACATCAGATCAACTGTAAAGCCATTATTAACTTTATGTGAAGTTGCTTTTTTTTGTATAATTTTTTTCTGTGGACCTTTTGAGTTATTGTAGTGATGAAAGGAACCTTTGGCAGATGCTTCTCCAGGTCCTCTATTACTACATCATTTTGTTTGCTGTCAGAAGGCTTAGAAATTTGAGCCAATAATTTAAAAATATATCTCCATTTAATCATCCGAATAATTTTAATTTATTGAATTTGCTCTTTAAAGTTGGCCATGCCGTTTCTGAATCTGTAGTTGTCCTCCAACATTGTTTCACAGAAGTGCAAGTTCTGTAAAAGTTCCAGTCTTAGTAATTTAAATGATGATGGTAACTAGCTTTATCTAGTGCCATAGTGCTGTGTAGGACAAGGGAGGTGGTAGCATCTTGCTTGCTCATTTCTGTTTAACTGCACAAAAAGAGAATTCACAACACAACTGCGGTTAGGAGTGTTTGGTGCATTGGTTACTAAACTTCCCATATTTCGAAGTAGGAAGATCTCTGAATTTCTTTTTCTTTCTTCTCTGGCAGGGTTAATTCTTTTTATAATTAAATCATGCTTAGAGTATTCCACACAGCATCCTAAGTAGCATACTATTCAAAGCTGTCAGAAGAGTTATTACTTCAGAACTATCTTTTGGAGTCTTGTCTTTTACATGCTTATCTGCTCCTACTCTTCCAAACCATGCCAATGGAACACTATTCTTGAAAAGACATGAGTCAGTGGGCACAAACTGAAGCACACATTTCTTTGTACATCCAAGCACCTAAAATTACTTTTAGTGTTGGTTTTAACAACTTATGTGATAGGGATCTTTCAGCATTTGAATTCTGGCAGGAAATGTGTCTTTTTTTTCTAAGCCTTGTTCCAAGTGTTTTAATTCCTGCCTCTCTGTTCTGGGTTTTTCTTCTTACACTAATCTCTTAAAGGCATAGTCTCCAGCACCAGAGGGTTGACCCATTATGAAGATGGGAAAGTACAAAGTAGGAATTTTGTGTTCTGAAAGCATGTTTGGGAAAATTGAAGAATTTGATAGAGTTAACCGTGACATCCAACTTGCTACCAGTAGGTTGGATGGAAAGCTGTACAGATACTGTATATTTAGCCAGCTGCAAATGTAAAATGTAAAAAATTGGATGGGAAATAAAAAGAAATTTAGAACAGATTGCAAAAACCACTATCATTGAACATGCATACATCAGAAACAGACCACAGCTGAAAGGGCTGGTCAATAAACCAGATAAAATCTTCAACAGAGTGCTGGGGTAACTTGCTGGGTCCAGGCCCCCAGGTCAGGGAATAGGAGCTGGCAGGGTGGAGCTGTGGAGGGACTCGAGCCTTCAGTGCCACCAGACACAGATTTTACCAGCTGCATAACCCTGTACTTCTGGTGACTTCTAGGCTTATAGTGACAGCAGAACACGCATATATCTCATCTGCTGATTTGATAAAATGGAACTGAAAATTACCATGGTAACTCAATCATCATGTGAATCAGCTGCCAATCTATGAGGGCATCAGTGCATTTTTCTGGACTCTATGCTACAAATGTTTTGTATGAAACCTAGGTTACTTGTGTTGTCACTGTTCAAGGATTTGCTCTCTGAAGACATTCTAGTGCAGGGCTGGAAAAAAGGCTATGCAGCTGAAGTATTGTGCTGCTGCACAGCAAATTAAATTGTCTCTGGCAAATAATCTCCCCTTCCCTTGTAGATGTGTAAGTAAGTAATTAAGATGTTTTCTTAATCGTTGTATTTTAGTGATTGAACTTCTACTAGAGTACTATGCCACTCTCTTCTGTGTGTTATCTTTGTCCCTGACTAAAACTTTGGTAGTGTAACAAGATTATCTGTGAGAAAGAGCAGTATTCCATAGCTTGCAGCTACTTTGTCCTGCCATTGAGTCCCCCTAAATTAATTAGGTTTTACTCTCTTGAATGCTCTGGGAAACCAAGTCATCTACAAATGCTTCAGGAAATGATAGTGATGAACTCATGGGTGGTTCAATTAATTAGCAAAATCTCTTGAGTACAGAACATTAATAATGAATTTGCAGCTGCAAATCTGGTATATGTTTGTATGTATGTATGTACATGTGTGTGTTTGTATGTATGCAGAGCTGTGCATTGCTGTGCAGAGATACCCAAGGTAACTCTGCCAATGTTAGCTCAAAAAGAGAAGCAGCATAAACATATTAGTCCAAACTTTATAGGGTTTGTAAAGTATTCCACCTGTTGCCACTCAACCATCCCACTCTGAAACAAAAAACTATCCCAAACAGCAACAAATCAGTTGAGTATGTTGGTATCCATAGCTAAAAATATAAAGGGGGTGAAGAATATTAACTCCCCCATTATCTATTTCGAAAGTAAAATTAGAGCTATTTGCAATTAGTGTTTTCTTTGTATTTACATGTTAATGATATCATATATTCTGGATATGTGATAAATACAGCGCTCATGGTTAAAAATAATTTTCTTAATGGATACCCACTATGAAATGACTGGTGCAGTTGTGCCCATTGAGAATTTTATTGAAGGTGAACAATTATTTCTGAACTAATAACCACAACATTTCCAAGCTATTACCTGCCACAGTAAATTGCAAAATTCCCGAGTTATAGAAAATGTGGTATCAAAGTATCTGTTTCTCATTAATTTGCCATCCCTTTCCTATTTGCTCTACCATGTTGGATTTAATATGGGTTAATAACGTCTTACTTGCAACAGTTTGCAATAGGAATGTCAGCGGTAATGGTCTGTAAGTTTGGTGCCTGCACGGTGGTGGGAGACACTGTGAGGGGTTGGAAGTGGCACCACACACCCCTCAGGCATCATGACACCTCTGGTCTACCAAAAATTTTCCATTTAGGAAACCAGACCAAAATGCCTTGTGTTTGTCATACACATATCATGCCTGCCCAGAGGGGCCCGCAGCTCCCATGGTGCGTTGCAGTGCGCCTGTGTTGATGAAATGGTGTCTGTGGGAGGGGTGGCTTTCCCATGGTGATGTCCTGGGGCTCTTGCAGGGCTGAAATAACTTTGCCAAATCCAGCGCTGATGCAGTTCTGTCTCTTTGATCTTTCCCACAGTTTCCTAAATATGCAGCAATGTAAATATATACATTAATATCACTGTTAGTAATAAAACTGTTAAAGTTGACAAGGTATTGCTGCCACAGGGGATACTAAAATGAGCCTGTGAAAGGCAATAATATTCTGCAGTGTGCACTTCTAGGGTGCACTCAGATGCTGTTTAATGCTGATTGTCTTACACAGGATAAAAAACTGAGACCAAACATCATATACAAAAATAACTACTTAAGAACAAATAATTTCTGTCATTTACTACCTTTAGGCATCTTGTAATTTTTAAAATCTGCGTGAGATGGAACAGCTGATACATATCTTGGCTCCATCTTCCAACATTTTCTCAAGGCTTGTAGGTCCTCTTTGGTCTTCTGAAAGTTCTGTTGTTTCCAAAAATGTAAGTTCAAAATCAGTTCTCAGTAGTGGATATTGCTGGGGCCAGATAATTGAAAGCCAGGCATTTTGTAAGGTACTGAAGAAAAGGAAAACTAATCTCTGTTGAGCTGTTTGTAGGAGCAGAGAAGAAGACGCTTTAAAAATTCGAGTGACTGGATAAAAATATTACTGGAAAAAATAATCTTAAAGACTTCTGTATTCAACACTGTCTTCATTCACGTATTCTTTCAGATCCTTGCTGTAGATACATTGCCAAGTGTAGTCCTGCCAATTAGTTTGTGCACAATGCTTATTGCATGGCCTTCCAGAATCCCACGTGTATTTTATCCTAGGTAACAATACTTGAGGAAAGATACTTGTCCATTAACAATCAGACCTGCCCAAGAAAATATATGCAGTGCATGGTAGTCTGGAATTCCTTTATGAGAGTAGCTGTACTTCCCGTTGTTATAAATGCTCAGATGTATCAGAATTTCTCTTCCCAGAACTGACCGCATTATTTTTTTTTAATGCACAGTATGTTAAATAAACGTAAATTAGGTACTATGAGGAAAAACTGTTCCCTAGGGTAGCATTCTTCCAACATGAACTTAGTGCTAGAATATGTATTTTTAATGACAGAGAAATTACAGGCTGTCACATAGTCATTTAGCAAGGCTAGAGTATTCTGAGTTTCTGCTGCCATTCTTACTGCTTTAATAAAAATACGTGTAACCGAAAAGAAACTTTTTAAAAATATATTTGATAAAAAGAAGAAGGTGCTTCAAAATCTAAGCATATGAACTGTAGAAACTGAAAACAGAGTAATGTGAAATACAGTTTGGTATAGCAAAGCAATTTAAAATGGTGTTAAAATTCTATCAATAAAATACATAAGGGGAGATTCTGAAGTCTATCCCTACCCTGGGAAATAAAACTGAAGTTGAATTTCATGTTATGGTAGCAGTTTAGTGGCAGGGTAAGGCAGATTTATATGAGAATCTAATGCTGAACTTGGTAAAGCATTTATACACACAAAGGAGAGTGAGGAGAGACCATGGGTGGCTCCAGTCTGCACAAAATGCAGCTGCAGCCTTCAGAGGGAAAAGTAGCATTGTCTTCTCCTCCTTGAGAAGATTGTTTGCCATCACAGAGAGATTGTAGGGAAGGAGCTGTGAAAGAAGCCATGGAGTTTCTGACATTTTAAGTAATAGTTTGCATTTTTCCAGTGTTGTTCTATAGAATCTGACAGCTGCCTGCACCTACTCCATTCACTGCATGTCATTATTAATGTACTGGCCTATCACACCATTCAGTGCTAATGCTGGAGTGTGTAAGACTGAAATTTGTGGAGGAAACATTGAGACTACATGACACTGAGTCTATATCATCTACTTTTCTACAGAAACAGAATTCTTAGGCTTTTAACCTACTTGTAGTCAGTTCTGTGGAGGTGTGGCCTGTATGGGCAGCCCTGTGGTTGCCCATGAGGTGAAGAGCAAGGAGAATAGCAGTAGCACATGTCAGGGAAGAAAGCTGCCTAGGAAAGGGCTGTATTATTCCTGATATGCTGTGATGGAAAAAGCGGGTTTTTTTTCTTTTTTGCATGTATGATCTCCCTTCATAGAGATAAGTCTCTAGAGTCTAGCATTTTCATGACAGTGAAATTTAAATGTTCAAGAATATTAGGGAATCTTTTTGAAATCATGTGGGTATTGGTAGAAGTTCTCCTGGTAAATGTTTCATGCATTTGAAAGAAAGTTATTATTTCTCCTCAGAGACCTTTTAACTTGTGGACAAAATTTTAAAACAGAGGGAGAAGTTATTACTGTGGGAGACTGTGCATGAGTTTATGTGGAGAAGTCCGCAAGGGGTGTGGTTAGTCACCAGTGGGATCCTCAGCTAGGCCTGACAAGGTCATCATACTCTTTGGGGGGGCTGTTAATGAGATGACCATGGGACATAGGATAAAATTTCAAATAATGTGAAGGGATGTGGAAAATACCTATCTTTTGGATAAAAATTCTGCAAATTTTCACAGGGAGCTGAACTTGTATTCTCTTCTTAGTTTGCTTTCAGTTTCTACAAAATTATTTTTAATTATGTATAATAGTAAAGGACTTAATAATGGAAAAATATATTTCTTAAGAAATGGATTAGAATGACTTTTAGATAATTTGTGGGGTTTTGATTCATCTCAGAAGGGGTAGATGGAGCTCTTGCTGTTTTTCTACAGACTTAGTTCTTTATCCTGTTGAGTAATTGAAATTCAGAATTCACACATATTTGATTCTTTGATATATATTTTCATTAAAAGCTTGCCAGTAGTGTGAGCTATGTATGTTTTCGAGATATTCATTAAATGAGATTTGTAACAGTTTACATGGTATGCTGACAGTTTACCAAACCTATCCGTCAAAAGCAGATGGCCTGCATTGGTAGGATTTTTTGGTTAAAAGGAATATATTTTCAACATATGCATTTCATTTATAATATATTTGCTAGCAAGATTTTATTCTTAAACATCAGTTAATCAACCAGCAATACCCTCCTACACTTCATCTTGATGCTTGAACCCTAAGATATTATCTGTCTGCAGTTCATTTCAGTAATATATGTGATTATACAGCAAATTAGATTATGTCATCTATCAGACCTAGGACACTGAAAATACAGCTGTATTCATTTGTCACTTCTTTAGACTTACTTATCTAGCTACCATTTCATGAACATACTGTGCTTTTAGACATCTGGGTCTCCCTGGTTTTAATGCCTTGCTGTTTTGGTTTGTTATTTAATGTGGATGTGTTGGTCATCTCATATGGAGGAGATGACATGTTCCCAGGTGTCTGCCTGGATCGTGGTGCTGTCCAGCAAAGACAGGAAGGAGGGGAGGAAGGGTGTGGAGAGATAAGAGGGCCAAAGCAGCAGTGGCTCAGGAGTGGTGACCTGGTGGTCACCAGAGTTTCTCCCATGAGTGGCCGCAACTGGGAGCTTTCTTGATGTTTTTGCCTACATCCCAGTTTTCACAGCTGCAAAAGCAGTTAAACAGAGTGCAGGACTGTGGCCAGGGCACAGGCCTGTAAGGATGCCAGTAGCTCTGATTTCAGATAGATCTCTGCCTTTTATGCAAGATGGGAAAACAGGAAACCCCAGTGCTGTTGCACAATCTGTGGCACAACCAAGGGAAGCTCGGATAGCAGGGCAGAGGCACAACCTTGCTCACAGCCTTGATGCAGACAAGGGCAGTGTCAACAAGATCTGCATCCTAGGGCACTTCGAAATAAAGAGAGGTGCTTCTATCTGCAAGGGCAATTTGGCACACAGTTCTCAAAATCATTTATATGTTATATGTATATTTATTCTAACTTAGGCATCTTCAGTTGTATAGCTACAGTTTCTAACAGTTCAAGGGTTTATTTATTTTCACTTAAACTTTAATGCAAGTTTTTGTATAGCACTAGAAATAATATACAAAACTCAGTTTCGGTTTTAAACAATCCCTGTTTGGTTTTTGACCAGGAATAATTGTCCTGTTTTATGCTCCATGTCACTGACAAACAAAAATAGGGACAAAAGGGAGACCTTACTAGAACCAAAACCTGATATGTGCTGGTAACATAGCAATTTAGCACATTAAAAAGTAGAAACTATGCTGAGGGGATATTTTAAATAAAGGTTTATATGCACAAATTCATAGTGAAAAACTGCACTTTTTCTGGCATGTGTTGTTGCTTTTATTAACATTTTTTCTTACATATTTAAGAATGTCCAACAGACCATAAACCAGTTGTTTTAAACTGAAAACAGTTTAGAGAAGTTTATCTATGTATTTTTATAATCTGAACTATTAAAAGCATACATGTACTGTACATGTACTCTTTTTTCCAGTAGCCAGGCAATGCAATATTTTTCCACTTAATGTTAATTAGAAAGAGAAGTGAGTAAGAAGGAAAGGTTTACCTGGTTTTATAATGGCTTAGGTTTTCATGAAGGGGCTGTTAGCCAGACAAATCTGCAATAGTGATACCACCATTGCACTGACATTTACATTCAAATTTTGGGGAAAAAATCAGACCAAAGATTTTGAAAGGACAGAATTGAAGAAATCTTGGATTTTGAATTTGCTTCTTTTATTAACGCAGGTATCTACTTTCTTATATCAATGTAATAAATAGCCTAGTGGAGCTTACTCCATTCCTTGTAGGTTTCTTTCAGTATAAATTCAGAGGGAGATTTGAGTGGGAAATCAAAATCTTTAATAAATATTTTAATTTCTGTAGGCTTTTTCCATGGACCATCCTGAGCTGTTAGATTTATTTTTGCAGCAGCAGAAAGACTTGTTCTAAAAATAACTTTATTCTCATTCATCTAAAAAGACATTCATTATTCTGCTGAATTGTGTAAGTCATTCTCTCAAATATTCTGTCCCATGGTCTGTTTTCTTAAACTGGAATACTTGTTTGGATGAATGTTGTTAGTGAGTGTGAAAAAATGTTTATGATTTTTTTTCTAAAAGTGTCTCCCAAGAAGAAAAATCAAGAGGATATTATAAAACCTATTCTTTACTTCTATTACAAGTTTGTCCTAAAAAGCTTTGATTTTGGGAGTAAAGATAATCAGACTAAAAAAAACCACATTACATCTAATTTAGCAACTCCAACAGTTAGCGGTTTTGATGGTATATTTAGATAGCTTGATTTCAAACAATAAAATTAGTACTACTCAATACAACAAAATACATTATCCTAAATTCATAAATGATAATTTTTATTGGACAAATTATTATATAGTGTTATTACTGTGAACATTCAGAATTATGACAGAAAATAGATAAACTATTAATTAAGTTTCTTCAGAGGAAAATACATCAAATTTGGGGAGATGTATTTAAAATGAAAATTGGACTAGGATAGATATATAATAGATAGCCAGGTCCTTTTCCAATGGTAAGCAATTTAAAATTCATTACCATTTTAGTGGCAATTATATATAATAATAGGAATTTATGCTTATTTCTGCTGCTCCCTGTTCTATGAAAAGTCATTACTTTTAAACCAACAAGACTGGAGAAATCCACTATTAAGTACAGTTTTTCTTACCTTCCACTTTACTCAATATTACAACTGAAACAGATGCCATGCAAACCACCTGTTTCTTGTATGTGAATATTACCACCCTTTCAATTTTACAGTAGTTTTCATCCATTCTTTGGGTACTGACTTCTTTGAGGTTAATATCCCCCTCCCTTGCTGGCCTCTGGTAGGAGCCTTGTCCTCCCCATTAGTTCTCACGATAATAGTCTTTACCTGATGTTCTTCTCTTCTGTCTTCCCTACATATCCTTTCCCTTGCAAAGGGAAGAGCAATGATTCTTCTCCAGCTTAGTATCTTCTTCACTAGGTGATTTCAAGTCAGGATCAGAGTCTTTTTTTTGACTGTGGAGTGTCACAGCCAGAGGTGACTCTCCTGGCTGAGCAAAGACCACCCATCCCAGCACCTCCAGCTGGTCAGAGAGCGTGGCAGCTTTGTCAGGACCCAAGGAGTTGCAGGGTCCGCAGCAGGAATAGCTTTACACCAGTGAGCACAGCACCAGTGAAGTTACATTGTTGTAAATCCAGTAAAAGAAATAGGAAGGCCAGGCCCGAGCTGTGTAAAACCATCTTGACTTTCCAGGAGGCTGTCCAGGAGTGCTGCCCTGGAGATTGGAGACACCTCTTCACTCTCACTCAGCTGCATCTCAGTGATGCTACTGGCACGCGTGGCTTGGCTGGACTCCCAACATTCCTTTTTTTCCCTCGGTATCTCCTTGCTTCCTCCTCCCTTGCAAAACCCTGAGCGTGTGGTTTACAGTCACTGTGGTGATAAAAAGCAGGACATTGGAAAGCAGCAGATGAGCAGCTGTTTTGTGACATTCCACCTAAACTTACCCCTCAGATGCGCACTTCCACTTCTGCTCCTTCAAAATCTGCTTTGTCTTAAGACATTCTGTGTGTCGTTGTGAATGCGTATTTGAGACAAAGGTGCTTAAAAGAAAAGAGTGCATGTCAGATAAAAATATCCATGTTCAAAAAAGTCAACAATTTAAACTCAGCATTGAGGTACTCTCTCAGAATCAAAAATAATTGGAATAAATGGAAAAGTAAATTTCATTTCAACTAGTGCAGTTTAAGGACATGTTGAAAACAGATATAAAAAATAAGCCATGAGATAACCTGTGCTTGAGGGAAGAAACTGATGCAAACACTTTCCTAAGATCTTGCCACAGCTAATATTACATTGTGTAAATTAAGACTTTCTTTCAGTACTGGGAATAATAAGTCTGCTTTGAAATGTTACTGGCTTTTGCTAATTTCCTGTGCTAATAATACAATAACGTACTATTAAATAAATACTTTAACAAAACATATGAAGTTTTTAGAAATGCAATACATCTAATTTCAGATTTCCAATAAAAGCCTGAAAACAGACTGTAAGCAACTGCTTTTATTTTAGTTTGAATCCCCTGGCTGTTCATTTTCTGGTCAGTTATGTGGACTTGAGCTTTGTGTGTCTAAGTGTAAAATGTTTTTTTCTGTCCTGCAAAACTCTTCTCAGTCATCTGAATTAGAGAGCAGAGAAGTCCTGGCTCATCTCCATTTGTCCAGCTGTTATAGTGCACAAGAGAAAGTAGCTGAATTTATCAGATTTATTCTGTGAATGGCACTGAGCTGCAGCATTTGCACCCCACATCTCTTTACAGATCCTGTGCTGGAAACATTTCACTCAAGTACCTGTTAAGTTTCATGCTTTGTATGTATGCATTACTCACAGCATAGGGAGAAAGCCTCATCATGACTTTAAAGGTGTCTCCAAGCTGCATGGGGACCTGAGGAGCTCCCTGCTCTGCCCCTGGCAGTCCTGTGAGCCTGCTGGAAGGTTACCAGCTTTCTCCTGTGCATGGCAGTTGCTGCAACCCCTTGGTGTGACCCACCTATTCCCACTCTGCCTTTTCTATTGATGACATGTGCCTGAGGGCTTCTGTCTTCACGGGACTCTTGGAACACAACTGTGTCTCCTTTTTTATATATATTACGATGTTCTGTTAGAGGCATGATGCCCAGTGACCTCAGAGAGTAGCAGTAGAACTTTGGGGAGCACATGATGTGAGACAAGAAGCCCCAACAGGATCACAGGTGTGGCATCTGTGCTTCTGGCTCTCCAGGGACATGGGCAGAACAGGTACCAGGGCGAGGCATTTGCCACCCAAACAGACCCCTTTCTTTTTAGGATTGAAAAAGAACATAGGTAATTGTAGGTAGATGGGGTATACTGGGCTTAATTCTTTAACCTCATAGATGCCTCACATAAATGAATTTGGACTTGTAGTAATGTATTTTACAGGAAATACTTGCTGTTCTTACTGCTTCTGCAATATATGAATGGTCTTAGGAGGCTTGGTAATTACATTAGTCTGCCTTTTGGGAGGATATATTCAGCACACAAAATTGTATCTTCTTGAGGCAACTGTTAATTTTGGCTTTTGTAGTGTTTTATTGTCCCTTGAACAATTAATCTTTGTGCTTAAAGGCAGGAATCATTCTTTTTGGTCTACTCTCTTCCTAGCTTTAACTGAGTTTAAATCATCAGTTGATGCATTAAAACGATGAACATATTGCTTTGTGTTGCAGGATATTTTACAATGTTTTCACAAATTTGGCTATTTTGAATGGCAGTTCTACAATCTCAAATATCTCCCAGTTAATAAACAAAATAAATAAATGTGCAATAAAGAAGTAAACAGACCATGTATCTGAATCACTTCTTGTTTTTCAAGCTGAATTTTTCAAGGAAATTAGTTTACAAACTAGATTTTGATGTCTGGAGTCCATCAGTCTCTAGGAGAAAGAGTTGTAATTACATTCTGTTTCAATTTATGCTGTGTGTCTGCACTCCTTTTTAGAATTTTTCTTTTTAATTCTATTATATTGAACTTAATTTTACATGACAAGTAGCAGAATCATGCAGATAAGTAACAGAAGAAATACAATTGTTCTGTAAAGACCCCCGCAGTTTTCTGTAAGGAAGCTCTTCCACAATTTTGTCAGCACTTTCTCAGATTTTTTTTCTGTGCTTTCTTGAACTTTAAAAGATTGAATTTTCTTCTCTTAAAGATGAAAAATTTTTATTATAGTTACATATTAGCCTAAAGTTAATTTTGTTTCCTGATTTGAAATCATGACTGCCTTAATTACATCGATAAAGTTATACTTCGTAATTTTCAAAATCTGAATAATCTCAAGAGTGAAATGCTTTACAGTATCCATGTTTTCTGTTTGACATTAGAACAGATAAAGAAAATGTTCAGTGAATGAACTCCATCCTTGGTTGCTGTGAAACAATTAAGCTAGCTGTTTATTCCTGATAGAGGTTGTTTATTTGTAAAGCTCAGAGGTATTCAGAGCAAACTCAGAGTGTAGAGACCTAGGGTTTTATATTCTAACAATGCCTTTCCTGACATTGAATATTCCAGTTAGCACTGGAACTAGAATTCTTAATTTAGCATTACATCGATATTTTATCTTTCAATCATATTTTGCTTAAAAAAAATTGCAGTTCTTGTCTTGATTTTTTTTAGATTAAATTGATCGTATCTGAAAGTGGTTCCATCTGCTCTGTAGTAGCCCAGTTGCTGGCACTCTTGCTGAACTTTTCATCCTCTCATGATAACTTTCCAGGAACCCTGAACTTTAGGTAGTGTTTTTGAGAAATAAGATGCATTTTATATGCAGGTTTTTTTGTTAGATGTTTAAAAAATCATTTTCTTATCACAAAAGGGGAGGAGGATAAGCTCTGTAATGGCATAGCTGCTTAACTAGCTGAGTTTTAATGTACAGTAATCTCCCCTTTAATGAATAGCATTTAGTACAATTAAATTGTGTTAAAGTATGCTTTTCTGCTGTTCCTTATTATTAATGACCAGTGGACTTGTGATGCCATGCTTATCCATAGCCACTATTTTTTAGCAATCTGCTTTTCTTCCATTGTTACAGAGGGTAAGAGTGAAATAGGGGTACAGCTTTTAATCTGAAAGATGTTAAATTTAGATTAGAAATGAGGAAGAAATTCTTTACCGTGAAGGTGGTGGGGCACTGGAATAGGTTGCCCAGAGAAGCTGTGGATGCCTCATCCCCAGAGAAGTTCAAGGACAGGTTGAATGGGGCTCTGAGCAACCTGATCTAGTGGAAGGTGTTCCTGTCCATGGTAGAGGCATTGGAACAAGGCAGTCTTGACAGCCCCTTCCAATCCAAACCGTTCTACGATCCTATGACTGACATGTAAAATGAAGCAGACACTCTACACTGCAATTTCAGATTGCATTTACATTCGTAAATGCTAATGTAAACTATCGAGAGCTGGGCACCCACGTCAGCGCTTGAGTCTGTGTCCTTGGTTACTGAGCATGGGATTAACTGTGCTGGGCTTAGTTGTTAGTGGTGTCCCAAGCGTGGATCAGGGACATCCCAAGGCATTCCCCTCCTTATTCTCTGCTGATTGGCACCACATCCAGGGAATAAGCCTTGGTCTGTTTTGTTCTTTAGCACAGACTGTATCCCACTGAGTACTCTTCAGGCCATATCCACCAGCTCCAGCATTGTAGACACAGCCCACAAAGCTGAAGTATTTTTTCATTTTGATGCCTCTTCTCCCCTCCTAAAAGACTGTAGTTTTGACTCAACTACAGGTCAGTGCTCCCAAGGATGTTGGTAACACATGGGAGCACTGGTGGACACTTGGAAAAAGGGATCGATGCACTGCATCTCCTTGGTCTCAGAAAAAAATTAAGGCATACAAGAATAACTTGCAGCTGGTCTGTCTGCAGGGAAAGGGACTTCATTAATATCAGCTCATTCTATTTCTGACACCATAAAAGAAACTGAACAAAATGTAAGTTTAATTATAGTTAACCTGTCAGTACTGTAAGAGAACTGCTGTTCTTTGAGTAGAGGAGATGCAGTGAAAAGAGAAAGTGCAGATGGTATGCCACTTTTAACAAGTGCCAATCACAGATACTGCCATCTTTTTGTTAGTAATCCATAAGATATGTAGCCAAAATAACAATATGTCTTTTATTCGTTGCCAATTAAAAGACAATATCTGTGACCTAAACTTGATATTTAGCATGTGATAATTTGGAAATAAAAGATCTGGTGTTCAGTAAAACAGAAAGAAATATTGCCCTTTTCCTGCCCAATGGTTTTCTTAAAAACAAATTGCAAACTGAAGACTTTAAGTTGCTAATATGTCATCCAAGATATATCAGACTTGAAGTAGGATGAATAGTTTTAATTATGTGTAAATAGATTCATTAAGAGGAATGCAAAGGTCCAGCAATTATTCATTCTCTGAGATTAGATTAAGAATATTGTGTTTAGAGTCTTGTATCTTAATGGGCCACTTTATTTCTGTTTATAGCTATTATTCTATTTCAAATGCACATTAATCTTCTTCTTAGTGAAATGTATCCATTTATCTAACAAAAGGAAATGTTATATGTTCCTAGCTTTTCATACAATTATTTGAAGACAGTGGTGATTTAAATTTTAGGTTGCCAATAAATAGTTTTTACTTTGTACTTGTCATTGTTTCCTTGAGTATCTCTAGACAGTGTTGAACATGATAAATTCTCTTCTGTAAATGGGGAAATGACTTTTTAAAACAGGGGAATGTTAAAGGCATTTATATATACTTTTTCAGTGTCATGTGTTCAAATATAATACTTTGATGTTTGTTTTCCTGTGTGAACTTACTTAGATGAGGTTCTGATGACGAGATGATTTACACACATCTACAAGACTCCTCTTGTATGTGATGCTAATACCTATTCTTACACACAAGATCGTTTTCATGCACATACAAGTAATACATATAGCTGCAAGTTTAGAAACAATCTAGACTGCTCCCACTTTGGAGTATTGCACTTGAGGATATACATATTGACATGGTAGTGGAGGTGTGAAGACTTTCTCTTAAGTACCACCACTCTTGATTATACAGATGTAAATATGATCAAAACCAAACCTATTACATGCAGGCTTGTTAATCTAGGATAACATTGCAGTCCCACTGGCAAGTTAGTTTCAATTATAGTTAGCATATTCCCATGCAGTTGCCTTGTACGTGGTGTTTCTCAGGGGTACTCGAATATCACAGTTACCAAAAGACAGAAAACACAACACGGTAACATAGAAACAGCCTCTGTAGAAGGGAAATTGTTGTAAGAGGACTCATGTTGTTTTTTTGCATTAGTCCACACAGTGTGTCTGGTTTTCTTGAATATAGACTGTGTCATCATCTTTGTGCCAATGACTGGCAGATCTGCTCTGGACCTACTTTCTCCTATCTAGGACTTATTTGCTGTCATTTCTTCTCACTGAGTTGTCTCTAACTGAAATGTGAGTTGAATTATTTTTTTTTCCCATTCAGATGTTGTCTGATGTCTCCTTTCCTGATAAATGTGGAAAGCATTATCGGTATAAACCATGGCTAATGGCCCAAGTGGCACCTTTGACTCAGTCTTTGCCATGGTAACGCATTGCCAGACCATGACAAGACTTACAGGTCATCTCTATATGTGCTCTCCAAGGGAAATCTCTCTTCCTTTCATCCTCAGACATAAATCCCTTATTTGCACCATCACTGTATTGCATTGTGCTTATTGCAAAATCACTTTCTCCTGGTTTGACAGGGGCAGTTCTGCCCTTACAATGTCCACGTAAAATAAGGATGATACAATGATCTGTTCAGCCAGTCTGTTTAGTATTCTCACCCCATGTCCATGAATCATTACACTGGCTCCTGTGTTTCTGTTGCATTAAATTTAAATGCTTGTCTTCACTTTGAAAGCTTTTTTTTTAACAGTCTGAACATAGTTCATCAAGCTTGTGGCTCAGATGCAGTAGATGAGTTCCTTGGATAATATATTCTAAGACATACTATATGAAAAATTTATAATTGCCTCATCAGTTCAAAGTTTTGACTTGAAAGTCACAGATTGCCTTTTTGCATCAAAGCTTCCCTGATAGCAAAATAGGTGTAAAACATTGAAAGAAACAACCTTTAATTTCAAGGACAAAAACTCAACCCAAACCCATAAAAAAAAAAAAAGTTTTGGTAAAATGGTTCTGAAAGTGTGGTAGTGTAGTATCACAGAAGTGTTAGCTGAAAGAAACTTCTGGAGGTCATCCAGTCCAAGATCCCACTCAAAGCACAGGTATGTCCAACACTGGAGCATGGCAGTGATTAATTAATTTTTCCAGATCAAGGAAGTATTGAGGGGGAAGGTTCCACCACCTTTCTGGGCACCTTTCTTACAGTCTAGTTGTAGTGTTGTGATCTGTTTTGCTCACTTAATATTTATATATGTGCTAATGATACTGGCATAGCACAGTACATGTGTAGCAAGGTAATGCCCAATAGTAATTTCTTTTAATCACCTAACCAACTGTGGGGCAATGATTTTGGCCCTCGTGGGATGAAAGGCAGTTCATGTGTTTTCACTGTGGTAAGCCTAGGTAGGCATATTAAAGATTTTAGAGTATTCTTGTTCCTCCCTTTGCCTTGGATATTCAGTAGTTTGAAGTTTATACCTGTAAGGGATCACAGTAGTGATACCCCTGAGCTGTGATCATAAAAATACAAAGACATTGATATTAATGTAGTGAAACCACATTTTCATAAATTCTTTCTATTTGTTTGCTTGCTGCCGAATCAGTACAGAGCTAAAACATAATTTTATGTGTTTCTGTGGCAGAGGATGTGTCAAAAACAATTTACAAACAATTTACTCTGTTCAGCAGAGAAAATTCAAGGAAGGACAAGAAAAGTAGATCATCAGGTATCCATGTTTCTCCTGCAGGTGGATCTGCAAGGTTTAAAAGAACCCCCATAATTAATGTAAAGTACAAGGGGATTAGAAATAAAGTAGAACAAGTAGAACTTGCATTTTAAAACCCATATATTTAATTATATAAGCCTTTTTCATATCTGTGGGCACTGTGAATAACTTATTTTCTCACACTCATTTATTCAAATTCCTTTGTATTTTTGCAACTAATTGTTAACTCCTTGGCTCTATTCAAAGCATTTTGGGAAAGCATGTGCACTGATCTATGCTGTGTGATGATCAGATGGAAGAGGCATGATGCTGCTTGTCCAAATTAAAAGTGGCAACAAACAAGCCTTTCTGCCATTCATATTTCACTCACATACATAAAAGCTGGTCTAGGTGTCTCTCAGCCAGTCATTGGCACAGAATATTTACATGTTGGTAGTGAACATCAAAACAGACTCAACTGAAGTTAATGCTCCTAAAAATCTTACTGCTTCTTTCTAGTATGTATAATTTTATTTTTGCTCTTTGAATGTAGGTCACCTCTAGGGTTCATAGCTAGATCTAAATTACTGTTTTGGCTTTAAAATTATTTCCAATTATGTGGGCTGGAACACCTCCCTAAAAGTCTCCAAACAGTGTAGTAGTAATCACTACTTTATATTTTAATGTAATTTGAACTAGGCTTGGATTTTAAAATGGGAGTTCTTCAGGGCAATTCTGATCACCCTTAGTCACAGCATTGGAGATATTTCTGTTTATCTGAAAAGGTCTGCTTGCTATGGTCATCCTTCTGTTTTTGTTTCCACATATTTGTGAGCTGAAGCACTAGCTAAATTAGTTTTCTAATTTTGCTTTGCATATTCTGACAGTCAATTTGACAATTCATCACATCATCCTTTTTTGGGGGGAAGGTTGTTGATTGCTTTTTTTAATTGATAATTTTCCTGCTTTATGATAGTCTTGAATTTTTATTACTATTTCATCCTATTTGTGGTTATGTGCCTTCTTTCTTGTAGACCCTTATCTTTTAAATTGCATTCTGAAGTCTTTCAATCTTATTGAAGTTATTTCTGCAAACTGTTGGCTAGTTTTAGGCATAAACAGAAATTTCCTCTGTTTTGATTTGTGCTTTAGCAAACTAATGAGATTAGTAATGTGGCAAGATTATTAAAGAATACTTTCTACTTAGATATTAATTTGGAAACTTATATGAAATTTGACATTTTTAATAAAACTATTCCCAGCAGATGTTGCCAAGGAGGAAAATATGATATTGTTTATCATAACACTTTTTTTGACTGATTATTTTTTCAAGTGTATCTAATTCTTGTTCACTCATATAATTTCAATTAAAAAACGCCAATGAATATTAGCTATTTTAAATCTGAAACATTATGTTTTTCATAGTGACAAAGCCTGCACTGTGTTGTTTGGTCATCAGCCTATGTGGTAGATGTTGGTTTTTCAGGGTGGGAATGATGTTGAAGAAACATGGAGAGTAATGTAGGCTCACTTGTGGAGGAGAGCTCATGTTATTTCTTGAACAGACATTGATGGTGGCTCAGGAAAGGGCAGGGAGGAAGAACAAACCTTCAGCTTCACCAAGGCAGAACCAACATTGCTTGCAGCTCCTAGAAAGCAGAGGTGGACAGAGAGTTGTCCTCACATCTTCCCAAGGTGGCAGTGACCACTTTCCTGGCAGTCCTTGGGTGATGTGAATAGCAGAGGAGACCATAGGCAGGATGTCTGGAGAGGCTCCTGTGGCAGGTTGTGCCTTTCTGCAATGGCTGAGGGGTGGCTGTCTCTGCTCTTCATCTGTTGGTTATGCATATGGAATTAGTGGAACCAGCCTGCAACACATCTTTTTTAAACTGAGAAGGGAAGGGGAATCCTGCAGAGATTTATGTCTTTAAACATAGAAAGGAAGAGGGCAAAGGCACATACTTGAGAAGTGTCTGAAAAACATTTATGGTGAAATTTCTGTTTAGTGCTTTATTTAATTTCTTTATTTGCAAAGTAGGAGTTGCATTGGACATGTTTCTGCATCCAGGAAGAGTAGTATTGGATTTTATCATGCCTCCTGAATCATTCTTGGTCTGTAAGGTTCCACTCAGGTTTCCTAATTGTTATTTAATTGTTGGACCTACTGAGAGTGCCAGAAAGTACTTCAGATAGTGATGTCTTGTAACATTTGACCTGTAGGTAAAAAATCAGCAATTTCTCCTCAGACATTAAAAGCTGGATTTTGATGTTGCTTCCCTGATGAACATCACCCAGAAAATAATGGGTTTGTACAGCTTTTTGAAAAAAAAAAGAAAAAATTGTGATGTTTCTTTCTTTTTTTTTCCTGAAGAGTCTGTTGGTTGTTTCCTGTTGGTGGCTTTTGAGGTGTAACTATACCAGTTACAGTTGGTGAAAGGATGTGAATGCATTTAACCATAATTTAACCATACAGAGCCCATACATTTCTGCAGCACTGCAGCAGAAGCTGAGAGTGGAAAATGGAAAATACTATAAAAAAAGGCTTCAGTATGACTTGTCTCTTTGGATAATGGTAGTATTCTTTCATATGTCTTCTCCTTTGCTGCAATTTCTTCTTTTTCTGACACAGAAATTAGTACATATTTCAAACAGATGTTGCCCCCCCGACTGGTGAAGAATTGGGAGATCAATTCAGCTCTTCATCTTGTGATATGTCGAAGAGTGTCTGGCTTTCTCTGGATGTATGTTAACTTCCAGGTTGTTGGATTATACTCCCTCTTTCTCTCATTGTGTGTTATGTTTTGTCTGAAATGAATTGTCCCTTTTTATTTGAATATCAGCAGGCAGGTGCCTCTTCTGAAGATGCTGGTTTTTTGTGGCTGGAAAGGAAGGCCAAAACCACATAAGTTCTTCAGTTCTTGGAAGCATGATATCCTTCCAGGTCCGTCTGGTTTCAGACACGGCCTAACAATGCCTGTGTTGTTTGTGAGCAATGTGTTACTAGGGGACTTAATTTCTCAGACCTGACAATGGCCACTCAGTTCATAGTAACGTGATTTTCTGGAGATTTGTTCCCAAATTTTTGATTTGTTTATTTTCTCACAAAATTAATGTACTTTGTCAGCAGTCAACAACCACAATCTTTAAAGTTTTACAATGTTTGTATTTATTTTGAAATCTTCATAAAATTTCAATACACATATGGTCTTCCTATTTTTTATTTCCTCTCCATTTTATTTTATTCTCTCCAACTCTCACAACCTTTTGCAAAGAGGACAGATATCTGAGGAATGCAGGTACAGAAGACTTTCTACCTACTACTTTCTCTCACAGGTTTTAATTTAGAATGGCTAACTCAGCACATTATGGATACTACTGTTTTAATTGCCAATGAGGAATTAGCAAGTAATTATGGCAAAGGTTTACCTTGTTTCAGAAACTGAAAAATACACTCATAGCTCTCAGAGAAGATGAAGGTAGTGCTGCAATAATAGACTTCATCCTTCAGAGGTTGCCCAATTTAACTGCTTTGCTGTTGGAGTAAAAAGGTAAATAAAAGGTACCTTGAAGGAAGTAAGGAGTAGAAGTAACTGTCATTGTAGTAAATTGGTATTATTCTTAGGTCTTTAGAAGCTCTAGACTTGGGTCTATGTGAAAGAAAACCATCTTTCATATGCAAAGAAACAGAACAAGAACTTAGATGCCAGACAAAAAAAAATTACATTGCTTTTGAATGCTCTGTTTCTTGTGATCCAGGCCCCCAGAAAATGCTTCCTTTAAAGAGGAAATCAAGTGAACTGTCAGGATTGTCTCTGTATGCCACATATGTTTACTTCTAGGTGGGTATCTAAATCTGCTTCTGTCCTTCTGTGGTTTATAACCATTTTAGGAGAGAAGAATGTAAGGTCTCTTGAAAAAATACTCCATGTTTGAGAAAATCCAAAGCAATCGTTTACTGTTGCTATCAAGCTAATCAGCCACAAAATACTACGTACTATTGGAACTTGTATATACCGTACAGTAGCATTTAACATCTGCGTAGTCACTCTTTTTTGCTACTCAAACTTGTTATCTCTCTGTACTGATATGAAAGACAGAGATCAGGAAAAAATCAGCCTCAGCAAATTTGAGGCCAGTTCTAATTCTCTACATCTGCAATCACTTCTTTTCCTAGCTGCACATAAAATTACTCAGTGTAATCCCTGGCATCTCACTCCTTGTTAAAAATCAGCTTTGTGACTAGAAAACTGTAAAACTTTCAGAGAAATGGAAATGGATTAGTCTAAACCATAGGTTACCAATCTTGTCCATCCCTGGTAGATTAATTATATCTGCAAGCAACATGAGGATTTTAACTGTAAATCTGCAGGTTTTAAAGCTCAAGTTGTTTTGCTTCATTTAGATGTAGGTCTAAAAAGTTCTGCTAGCTTAACTAATTTTATGTCTTCAAGAAATTGATGTAATTTTCTACAGAAAAGACTAATGCATTTGTTATTCTCATTTTTTTTTTAATATACACTAAGTTTTTAATTTTGTTTCTGATCTCCAAATTTTCCTATTTTTCATACCATTTATCCCTGCTACTTAGTTTCTGACCTAGTTTCTCCAAAATAGTTGATGTTGCAACTGAAATGTCATTAATGTTTTAGCTCCCTTACTCCACCTTTGAAGAAGCTGAAGCAAAAAGCATTCTAGCAAGCTTGAACATTATTATTTGAACTGCTCACCCATTACATTCTAGGTAGCTTATTTGTTCTAGTAGGCATTCTTCATGTTTTCTATATTCTGTACATTTTTCATTAGGATTGCTTTTTCTTAATCTTTATAAGCAGCTCCTCCCCATGGCATCATTAAAAATTACTACCTAGACATAACATATTTTCCTGAAGTTATGTTAGATGTATCTGTGCTGTTAATATTTGGATACAGTAAAACAGCAGGGGTGGACCTTTCATGTTCTGGTACATCTCGGACCCAGACTTGCCCCACATAATCCTTTTAAGAAGGACTACGTTCCTCAAACAGAAAGAGACAAATTGTCCCAGGTTACTTCAACCTGTTAAATTGCCACCAATAAGCTGATTTCTAGTGTGCAGAGAAGCACTTGAAGGTGAGAGGTAAAAAGCTGTAACAGAAGAAGTCGCCACACAATAATGTACCAATAAACTCGTCACCTTGACTGTTAATCACTGATGAGATAAAGACCAACAATTGAGTACCAATATAAAGACTCTGACACAGAAGTAGTAGAACTGTAGTCAGCTACAAAGGGCATCCAAATCCACAAAGATGAATCTCTTCAGATAAAGCAACGAAAGGAATCCCAAGCTTCTGGTGGTCAAACAGGATCATTACTTTTCCAATTACACCATAAAATATCACAGCCCTTTCAGTTCTCTTTTTAATTCACATTGTATCTTCATAATAACCCATACGATTTTGCCATAGTTACCAATGTGTTTTAGCATTATTGATAAATAACCACTGCTACCTCTTCATGCTATGGCTTCAGACTTTGGCCTCATGAAACCTTTATTAGAGGAAAGGTTGTCAAAGTTGTCTTTGAAGTTACCAGAATAATACATATTCTACTACCTCTTTGCTTGTACAAATCTTGTACAAGTACAAAGTTTTTTGAGCCCTCTTCTCCACTTTTATGTAATAGAAGATTTCTATGAGCTGCTTATTTACAGGCATTCAGAAGTTTTATAATGTCTGTGTATGAGAGTGCTCTTTATCTGACACTGAGTTATTCTATTATATATTTAAAAATTCCTTCAGGATGGAACTAAACTAAATGGTTGTTTGTGTTGCTTGCTTATAGCATGAATTACTGGATTTGAGAGGCAGAGGGATAGTTAGGAAACTGCAATAGAAATAAATGAATGAGTATACATTAAAATAGAATAGTAGGTTCATAAAAAAATGGGAAAAACCATGTCTGAGATTTTTCAAGTAGTCTCTGCTTTTAATAGAGGTCATATTCAGGACAAACCTAAAATTTTCCATGCAAAAATCTTCATTTATATTATAAAGAAACCAAATTAATTTTAAATTTTACAACAGGGTTTTACACATTTTTTGGATCTTGGACAATATCTCTAAGGATTCCTTCACCTCTCCAGTGATTTTTGGATACTACTGGAGGAGAAGAAAAGAGAACTTAGGTTCTTATTTTGTATTCTTGCTAATTCTATTCTTCTCTACTTCTATATTCCCATATAGAATAGTGAAATCCACTACAGTAGCATTTGTTAGGCTATAGTGTTTGCTTCTCTTTTTTATACAGAGATTCAAAGGTGATGTATTCATTCTAGCAGAGTATATTTTGCCCTATGTTAGGAAATATCTGATATAAACTGATGTTTAGGTACCATATTGCTCAGATGGAATAGCTGAGAAATACTCCAAAGTGCATATTTTAAATTTTCTCCATTCTTTATATAATCAAATCTGACAGTCATATACCCAGGAAATATTCTTTCAAATGAGTGACAAGGCAAGATTTGTGAACGAAATATTGACCCCTTCTGAATAAATTCATTTTAAGGGAACATTTTTGTTAGATGGGGACATGTGAAAAAACTCCTTATACTAATTTATGGAGCCTGAGGAAAATTTACTTGTTTGTTTAGTCATAGTAACTGACTTGTTGAATGATAATTTAGCATTCCATGTTTAAAAAAGAACATGCTTGTCACAGTTATTTGATGGGTCATATAAAAGTGTTATTGGTGCCATATTTTTTGTATTTTGCTTCCTACATTCTGATTTTCTCCAATTAAAAAGGAAGTGAATTGCATAGTGGTTCCAGCTTTTTTCTTTTCTTTTCCTTACATGTATTGATGGGTATTTTGTAGTTCGTCCTTTACTGCTGAGATAGGTCACCACATCAGCTTTGAACATTTGTGCTTGGTGAAGGATTTTATTTTTTATATACAGAAAGAAAAACTAGCAGACCAGTTAAAATCTCAAAGGAGTACTCACAGTTTGACAAGTAAAGATTGAAGAGAGCAGGAAATACAACGGCTAATTAAATAGTGGCCATGCTATTTTGGTGCTTCAGCAAATTAAATATGGCTTAAAGATTGGAGCTTATCCTTGAGGTGTTCTCTCAGAAATCACTCTTTATGCTGTTGATGAAGCCAGATCTCTTTGTAAATAAGATTAATTTTGATTAACACTTTGTATAATCCGCTTTCTATCATGTATTCATAGATTCATGCATTTGGTAATGTGCTGTAGTGTTACCAGCTTTTAAGTAGTTTTGCTATACCTAAAGCTATCTGTTTTACTAGTTATTATAACACTAAGAATTACTCTATGTTGAAGCCTTACTTAGTCTATTTATCTAATTACATATACATAAAAGGATGGAGCCATTTAAATCCCGAAGATATTAGAAACAAATTTGAAAAAAACCTCCTGTACCAACTAATTACAGTTTTTTAAACATTTGAACTCATTTGAAGAGAAAAGCAAAATGCTAAGAAGGGAGAGGAAAAATTGACCACTGTCCTTTGCAGGGTCTGTAAAAAGCCTAGGTCCAATTTACATTTATGTGGACTATAGAATGTCAGTGGCAACTGCTGTTTGAATGCTAGATGGCCATGTGTTGAACTGCTCAGAAGTGCCTTAATAAAATATAGAATATTTTCAAGTCAATACATATCTGCAAAAAAATGCGAGAAGGATTTTTGTGCTTGGAGGGTAAAATGAATAATGCCATGTTAGATCCAAGAATGTGTGAGAAAGAAAATCTTGAAAGGCAGAATGATTTCTTTTCATCTTGTTGGAAGTAGTTCCATTAGGATTATAAAACAGTGATGTATTGCAGGTTTTTGTACATATTCATTATTCTTTATATAAGCATGTACAAAGAGGTAAAAAACTAAAGCAGAACTAAAGCAGACTTTCTTGTATTCTAGTTGCTGTGTTTCACCAGCTGCACACTCATTTAGGAGTATTACCCTGGTAATGATTATTTTAATGAAATCACAGTCTAAATTGGTATCAGGGAGCAATCCAGGAACAGCCAAGTGATTTAGTACCAAATTAGCAAAGAGGGAAGAACTGAGAAGTATACTTTCATGGTTCTTCAGATTTGTATGTTCTGCAGAAATAATCAGACTGAAGTACAAACAATACATAATCTTTCTCATCTGTCTTCTCTGGTACTCTCTTCGGCAGAAGAATACCGAGTCCTAAAACATTTGAAGTGTGGGAGAAAATGGAACTTCAGGCTGCAAGCATCAAATTGGCTTGAAAACTAGCTAGACAGAGCAGGCAACCTTTTCAAACTGTTGCAAATGAGCAAGAAGGAGAATATATAGTACCACTTTCAGCTGAAATATTTTCACTAGCTCAGTTGCTTTAGAATGTCTCTTCTAAAATACTTATGCTGAGACTTTGAATGAGTTCAGTCAATATTCACATTTTCTATAATAAAATTTGCTTTGGGAGTTTTTAGCATAAAGTAAGAAGCAAAGAATTAAAATTGTTCACATACATTATTGTCCATAGACAATTGTCCATGTATGTTAATAAATAATCAGCCAGATTGTTCCTGAGGTATGTTACATGGCAATGATATTCAGCTAGATCTCACTTAATTTTACATAACTCAGAGGGCTAATTTAGGATTATGGACCATCTGCCAATACTCTGTACATAATTTACCAAGACAAATAGGAAGCTCCAGCAGACAATTCAGATCTTAGCAGACCTGGCTTTCTTTGGGAGGTTTCTCTTTGACTGTAACAATTGTAGTGGAACATGCAGGGCAACCATGCCCCCTAACTTGGGCACCCTGGTACCTGAAATTTGTTTAGATTAATTCAGGTTAATCTGGACTGGAATTTGGTCTCATATTGACAAAGTCAAACTAGGCTTATTTAATGTGCCACAGAGTTCATCATTTGTGGTAACACTATTATCCTGGTATATCTTTATCTGAGAGAATTGTTAAATCTTTGCCTTTTGCAAAATATAAATCAAAGAAGATGTACTATAATAGAGAAAGACTAATTCTAATCCAGTTTGAATCTTGGTTTTCCAGTATTGCTTGTGTTGGACAACAGACTTAGATGAGTGGTCTCTCTTGCTGAGCTTGCAGCCAAGAGTGATAGAAGTGATACAAGGCTGTTTATCTAGAAGGGTGTATAGTCATATTTCTACTGCTTATTCAACAAGAGATAGCCTTGAGTAGGATTATACTGCAACATTTACTTGAAGCTACATTTGTATTAATCTAAAACCAAGAGAGCTGCCCAACTTTCATTCCTTGACAGGGGCAGAAAACTTCCTTACTGTGTTATGGCATCAATTGGCCAATCAGCACCACGCCAAAGCAGAACTTGAGAGTTAGTCAAAATTACTATGTGTTAAATATGTATTGTTTTTTGCCTTTTATTTCCTGCTGCTGGAGTGAACTTAGAAAAGCAATAGGAAATTTTAGTAACAGATGTTCAATCACTGTATTGTTCTGATAACTGATCAGCAATAACAGAAAGCAGATTCTTAACTTTTTTCATCATCTGAAATTGATAATAATTTCAGCAGGGTGGGTACACTGCTTTTTGGTTCTGAGTAGTTTGATGCTTGTTTAGCAGGGTTATTTAGATATAAGTGGGGCAGAGGAGGGTGTGTTTATACCTGGAGAACACATATTAGAATAAGTGTTCTTTTTTACTGTCTATACAAATGGCGGAAGAAGTGTAAATAGCATTTGAATCCGTTTTTGCTGTCTGCTTGCACTGCTTTACGTGCCTTTTGTATTTCTTTCCCCAGAAGTTTATCCATAAAGAGTAAAGGTTATCCTGGTTTGTTTTCCCAATGTTAATTCTCTGACCTCTAGGGTTCCATACATCTTCTGTATTTAGGATTTTGAGGTGCTCAATGCCCAAAGCATGTGTGCCTATCAGTATGTGATTGCTAGAACACTTGAGTCAAAAAAACCCCACAAACATTTTGGTATTCAGGCTAGATAGGGCTAGATATGATAAAGATAATCTTAAACAATTTACAGATGTTACCTTGGAGCCTGGTTAAACTTAGGGTGGATATTATTTTCTGGTTTCATGATCAGGATATCGTGATAACTGCCAACCAGGGTCAGGGAGGAGGCAAAAAAATTCTGGTATTTCTTTACTTAAGCTTCATTTATAATTATTATTTTAAAAGTTCTGAGATGGAAACTTGGAAACCTAGACTAGAGTTCATCTGTGTGGAGTCTTTAAATATAAATACAGATAAAGACATGGCTCTTGAGAGTTATTAAGTAATTACAGTACTTTTTGCAGATGGAGGTTGTGCCATTCAGTCAATGTATTATAGAACTGTTTGAATTTAATCAGTGCAATGCAAACATTGCAATGTGCCAGGTATTTTATTTCTCCCTAACTGATTAGTGTTTGAGTGCTTGGCTCTTTGTAGGAAACAAAGAATTCCTCCAAACATAAATTCTTGTGATTATGAATAATGCCTTTCTTATATTTGGTGATTGATGAGTTCATTGATAGTTTGAAATAATGAGCTTCAAAGTAATGAGCTTCTGATAAGGTGCAGAAGTAGTCTAGGGCTGGGTAAAAGCCTTGCTGTGAAAAAGAGCCCACCATCTTCTCCCTCACTACAGAGTTCAAAGTGTGATATTCCAGTTGTTAAACTAATTTTAACTACAACTCAGTGCTGAATATTTTATTATAAATGTACAAAAAGTTACAAAAGCATTGAGAGGTCATCTGATAATCTCAAGTGCTTTTAAATGGTGTTTGGTTATGGTATCAGTTTGCATGGTGAAGGCAACACCAGTTGAAAGAGCTGTTATATTTCAGATTGCCATGTCATACTAGGGGATTATAAGCAAGGGCCTTAAAATCTCATGCAGTTTGTCACCAAAAAATCATGCATTGTATTTTTTTCCCCCCCAGGACTGGAAGTGAGTGACTTTCCATTCATTTCACGGTTTCAAAGGTACTCAAGCTGGACAGTGAGTTGTGAAAATCTTTCATAATTCAAGAAATAGACACATGACTTCCTATCATTACTAAGTCTCATAATTCTTGACAGAAATAGAACCTTCTTTTGTCCATTTACTCAGTGCTATCTTACTTCAGCCTTCTGGAGAAAAGAACTTTCACATAATTTCCACTTTTCATCCTCTCTTTAGCTTTCAGTCTTATGATCTTATTATGCCTTTGTCGCTGAAGAACTGACTGGTGTCAGAGGCTACAGGTTAATTCTGCAACAGATGTCTAACCTGCTTTTGATAGGCTCTTTAGTGTGAACTTACAATGAAGATGGATGATGTAACCTGTGTTTTCCAGTCTTTGAGTTACTAGTGAGTTATTAACCTTCTCTGAGGTCATCTATCTTAAATGAATGAAAAAATAAAAAGTTGCGTTCAGCCTTTCAGCAGAAAATTTAAAGATGGATTCAGAAGAACTGTCATTGGTGGCCCCAAACAATGGATTACCTGAACACCTGCCTCAGAAATAAGGTGCATATCCATTTATGATGGCATATTTGTGTACAACATTTGATGAAAAACACAGGGCAAGAACCAGTTCCTGCATGATCAGACTGATTAGACCATAATTTGTTACTAAGTCTGACAGTTAATTCATTTATATGATTGTGATGGTTGTATGACAACTTTTTTAGCAGTTATGCTGCTGTGAGTTAGTTGAGCAGCATATAGGCTAATATATCTAATTGTAATGCATCAATATAGCTCCGTCAACTGAGCACATAAATTTATAGGGTAATGTGTAGTTATCCAGGTATAACTTCAGTGAAATTGTTCTAAATAATATTTCTTTATTTCCATACTAGATTTACTGAAGTCTGTATCAATCAACCACTCAGGTTTGGGGGCATAGGTATGTGACCTTAAGAGCCCTTCAAGCCTGCAATTAGCTTTGTCAGCTTTTCTCTCTTATCTGGTTCACCCTCAATTCCCTGGAACTTGCACGGTTTTTCAGGGTTTATTAAAAATAAATATGAACAGCCCAGAGATACTTTTTTCAGGCCACAGATTTGTTTCAGTTGCTTAATTCAAGCATCTGAGAGGATGGGCCCTCTGCTGAGAGGATAGAAAATGTGGTTTTGAGAATGGTTTAGTTACCCATTTAAACTCTCTGCCCTGGTTATATATATAAGGACAAAGGCATGAGTTGCTCCACAGGGAGTAGAATCTCACTCTGTCTTTGCAGCTCCAGAGGCCAGAGTGTCTGGGAGGCACCAGCATCCCACCCTTCCTTGTACCCAACTTAAAATAATATAAATAATTATTGTAAGAAATAATAATGTAAGAAATAATATTATAAGTAATATTAAATTTTAATATAGCTGACTATGCTGCTGAAATAGCAAGAAAATATATGGTTTAGAAAGTCTAAGAATAGTCAGGAAGAGAGAAGGGGCTAAAAAGAAAGTAAATATTTTTTGTTAATGAATGACATACAGTCTTTCTTAGATCTTAAAATAACACCTAACTTTAAAAAAAGAAACAAAAAAGAAATACCATTTATCCCACATCAGAATGAACTTGTAGTTCCATCCCCATCACTTCAGCTGGCCCTTGAGAGCTGCGGTAGGGCACACAAAGATTTCTACACTGCACTAAGGAACAAAGTCACCTTCAGAGCAGCTTTATTTTCTTTAAGGCCTTTGAAAACTCAAGTACTACACAGCAAAGCATTTTATACTGATAAATGCAAAACCAGATATAACTGAGCTGTACTTGTATGCTGAGGTTGGTTGTATGTTGACCCCGAGAATAGGACTGAGTCAGACATAATCACAGTTTTAATTCCAGCCAGAGAAGTGCGGGGTGAGAACATGTGAAGGAAAAAACATGGAGACCCCAAGGTCAGTGGAGAAGGAGAGGGAGGGGCAGAAGGTGCTCCAGGCACCAGAGCTGAGATTCCCCTGCAGCCCGTGGTGCAGCCCATGGTGAGGCAGCTGTACCCCCACCGCCCATGGAGGGCCATGGGGATACAGAGATCCACCTGCAGCCTGTGGGGGAGGAGCCCATGCCAGAGCAGGTGGGTGCCTGAGAGCTGTAATCCTGTGGGAGCCCCATAGAGAGAGGGGGCCTCTGCTTCCAGGTTGGAGCAGCCTGTCCGTGAAGGACTGCACCCCATGGAAGGGTGACCCATGCCATAGCAGGTTGAGGGTGACTGTTGGCCGTGGGATGGACCCATATTGCAGCAGATCACGGGCTTGTTGCTCATGAGATGGACTCATATTGGAGAGGTTTATGGAGAACTGTCTTCCATGGGAGGGACCCCCTGGTGCAGCAGGGGAAGGACTCCTCTCCCTGAGCAATGGGACAAACTTATGGGTGACCATAAACCCCTTTCCTGTCTCCTTGCACTGCTGGGGTAGCAGGTAGAGCTGACAAGAAGGAGTGGAAGGTGTTTTTAAGGGCTTATTTTGCTTACCATTATCCTGTTTTGATTTTGTTAGCAATAAAGTCACTTCATATCTCTAAGCTGAACCTGTTTTGCCCATGATGCTATTTGATGAACAATCTCTCCCAGTCCTTCTTTCAACCCATGAACTCTTTGTTAAATTTTCTCTTCTCTGTCCAGCTGCAGAGGAGTGAGCAAGCAGCTTTTGTGGATGCCTGGCATCCAGCCAGAGTCAACTCATGACACACAGTCATTATCCAAACTGTGCTAGCAGGTGGAAGTGACCAAAAATTTCCAGCTTGTTTTGCTAACCTTTAAAGCTCCACACCTTTCAGGGGAGCTGCATTTCCCTGATGCATCAAAATTGCTTCTGAAGTCCTGCATCAAATGGCATCAAATTCTATTCACTGGAGTGGATAGCCCATAATGTTGCCAATGATGTAACTTACATTAGAGGAAGATGTAGTGAAGCTTGAAAGTCATCAACAAGTGGAGAGTGCTTTTTACCTTTTATTTTCTTGCTGTGATTCCTCATCCTTTCTATTGAGAAATGTTCCTTCTAGGTTGTGTGGATGCAGTTTCTAGGTGTTCCTACTGTGCTTTTATCCACAACAGGGAGCTCCACAAGAGTCTCTGTTTCATTGCACCCAATCTATAAATCTCAAAACAAGGACTGCGTGCTTGACCTCTGCTCCTCTAGCAATGATGGGGCCCAAAGCCTCATCCAAACTGGCCTTGAACATTTCCAGAGATGGGGCATCCACAGCTTCTCTTGGCAACCTGTTCCAGTGCCTCACCACCCTCACAGTAAAGAATTTCTGCTCATTATCTGGTCTAAACCTACTCTCTTGCAGTTTACTTCTCCTGCTTTACTTATCCTCCACTTCTTTATCAGGTGAAATATATTTATTGAAGATTTTCGGCTATTTTTGTAGCATTGCTGGCAAGCCTCATTTTGTTTTTCTATTTTATAGAGGTTTTGTTTGTTTGGGGTGGAGCTGAGAGTTTGGGGGCGGTTTGTTTGGTTTTTTTGTTGTTGTTTTGTTTGGATTTTTTTGTTGTTGTTTTTGTTTTAGTTTGAGGTTTTTTTAGTACAAACACTATTTCAGTCTTCTGGAATTGTCGTTTTATTACATATGTTAGTAAAATAGAAGATCTGAATGTTACAGTTACTGCATTTTTTGAATTCTTGTCCAAACTAGAAGATGCATATCTAGTGTAAATATTTTCTAGCATTTATCCTAAAATATAAATATGAACAGAGTTGAATGTAAAGCTCTGTTTTATGAGTGTACTCTAAAATAACCATTACAGAAATGAAATCATATATTTTCTGTTTTGTACAAGCATTATGTACTTGTGGACAACTCAGCAGAAACTGGCATCTTTATTACTGAGAAAGGAATGTAGGCAAATAAATAAACATAAAATCAGGTCATTGTATTTGTTAGGATTACAGAGATGTCTTTCTTTTGAAAACAGACTAGTTGTTTATCCATCAACTTTACTTCAGATATCAAAAGGAATAATCCACAATAATAGTGATTGAAAAGCCTATTTACTTATTATTTTTGGGCCCTCCACTCTTCGGAGATACAGAATTTTGTATATTTCTGATTGTTCTTAGTTCTGTGAAACTGGATGAGAAATAACTTCAATTACTAGAAAAATCCTTGCATTTTTCATTAAACTTCTTTTTTCAGTTGAGTTTGTTCCAAGACTCAAATTTTGGTTCTAGAATAAACTCACAGAAGGTACATTTTGAAATGTAATCGACTGGGGAAAAGAAAAAAAAATCCAAAACAAACCCACATTTGTTTTAAATACACTTTGGATTGAAGAGGTCATTCAGCTGTAGCCTTTAAATGAAATCTGTGTCTGTGTTTAATTCAGTTTCACTGGCATTTTTTGAGTACTTGATATAGTTGTACAGCATCTAACTTTGTGCTTGGGAAACACCAAGTCTACTTGAAATAATTAAACTCTTTTTAAGAATGGGATTTTGTGATACAATTTGATAGGGAGGAATATATTACAGTACATTCAGCCCCTGTTAACAGCTGAAATGCTTTTATCAAGTGCTCTTCTTCACTGAGTTCTCATGTAATCTCTGTGTTCAAAAGGAGGAAGAAAGGTAGTAAATGTCTCTAAATATAGTCCTGTGTTCTCTGTGTGGTATTTTCAAGAGCTTTATTGATTTCCCTACTATACTGAAGTCTTGAGAGTTCACAGCTCATCACACGTGCTCATGATCCTTCAGCTACTTCTGTGGGCATGGAAGAAGGGTTATGAGTGTTCGATTATGTATAGCATCAGTTTTAGAAGATGAGTTAAGTTTTACTGGTAAATGAACCAGTAAAACCATTTTTGCACATGATCTCAGTGGATGTTGCATATACATGAATAAAGTAGATGGCTATTCTGCAGCCAGATGAATCAAATATATCCCTCAACAGCTGGTGATGAGACATGAAGATCCGTTAAGAACTATTTCTTTTGTCTATCACAGACAGTTTTTGTTTAATATTAAAATCCTCTGTTTAATGTTGATTAACTTACTCTTCAATTCACTATCCTTGTCAAGATAAAAAGAAAAATTCTATATGAGAATTAAAATAAGGCACCTTTTGGGATATTTAAATTCTCAAAAAATAGTCCAAGCTTCTGACCACAATTATATTCTTACTTACTGTCCTTGAAGACTGGATTTGTGTAAATTATTTTTAACTTCTTTTGTTGTGATGATTGTGCCCCCATGGAAACAATTTCTGAAATTGTGTTGGATCCTCAAATAGATTTGTCTGAAAGACTCTTTGAAAAGAGCAGACACCTTAGTAAAGATGAATCATGCCATTTTGGTGCTTCAATACATGTTTCAGCTTTTAATTTTGAAAGAATGTTTTGAAATCAAACAAAATTTTAAAGGCTTTTAGAAATTATTAAGTAACTGAAGAATACAGTGAATAATCTAATTGACTGAAAGTTAGGATAAAAAAAATGTTGGTGTTTTCCCATTTCATTTCATTGACTATTGGAATTTCCATTTGGAGTCAATTAGAGCTGCTTTTTCCTCATCTTGCTTTGGTTTGGCTGTCTGTCTAAGCCCATTATTTACATACTGCTGGGATGTTGGGTCTTATCTCCTGCTCCTGACCATTGGAAGCTTTCTTGTTTATAAACTCCGTCTTGAAAATGGCTTAGTGTTTTTTTCACTTCTTACGCCCACTGAGTGTTTTCAACTTTGATTAGAAATCTCATTTTCAGCCTTAATTTTTGTAGGTAGTTTATGATCACACAGTTTGTATAACGTGATAGGATTGAATACTGGTTAAATATCTCTTCTGCATGATTATCTCACTCACATTTAAAAAAACCAAACAAACTTAAAAAGCTTCCAGCTGTTCCTTTGATGGGCCAGACAAGCCAACCTCTTTCTGTTTCATCTTATGTTGAACCCACTTCCACAACTTGTTATTTCAGTTGGGTTTTCTTGCTTCAGATTAATTTCTCTTTCTTGAACAGAGGCCAAAGCAGTACATGGTATACAGGATGTAGTTTCCAGATAGTGCTGCTAATAATGTCTATTCTATATTGGAAATATTTCATCTATTAAAACTCAAGGTCATATTTGACATTTTTTCCACAGCAACCTGACACTGATAGTTTTTAGCCATTCTTGATCCACCCATATGCCTCTTTTTTCTTCTCTTCTATTTCAGTTGAATAGTCTGAGCTTACAGCCAAAATTATTAATAGGATGTAGTCTTCTGGAACTTGTAGCTAGCTCCTGCTCAGTGTCAGGATATTTCTGAATTGGTACTGCCATATGTCTTCTCTTTTGGAAATTGCTACTTTCAAAACTCTAAAAGAAACCTCTGGACTTATAGCTTTCCTCTGTAATTCCAGACACCTTTCATGTATTTCCCATCTCCATTATTTTCTTCATATATATTTCTCCAAGATATGTTCTGGATAGTTGCAAAATACAGAAATCCTTTGCTCCAACTCACACTTGCCCTTCTCCCTTTCCAAAGAGAGATAACTTCACCATCCTCTCAACATGACTGGAATTATTAAATGTCTCTATGCAACCATATATTCATTTCAGGTGCCACTTCTCTGAGTTTCTATATAAAGATTGCCAAAATGTCCTATTCTTACCACAATGAGACGGTCTAGCTTTGCAATGCCTTCCAGTTCAGATGTCATAGTTTATGGATATATTTGTAATTTACTACTAGTCATACTATCTTTTGCCTTCTGTTTAAAAAAAATGGAAAATATGTCAAATAAGCTTTTGACTCATTTAAAATTATTTAATATTGAGCTCCTCATGTCATCGCTTGTAAATGCTCTTTATCATTTCAGTTTTGTTTTCGTCTGATCAAGCATTTCTGCAGTGGTGTCACAAGACCTCTCTCAGCATTTAAGATACAAATTCCAGAAGTTTTAAATCTTTAGCCTAAACAAATTCCACATCCCTATTCTGTGTTCTCACCCCTTCCAAGTCTCTTCTCAGTTCAGAACAGATTTTCTCACTCATATCTTTCTTATATTTTCAACTTCTGTCAGAAAACATTTTAAACACTTCCAAATTACACTTTTCAATTACAGTGTCTTACTGTACTCCTTCACAAGCTGTGTGGCATGGAACAAAAATCTTGAGCCCAGTACCTTAGTGAATATACTGCTCCTTTTCCTTGTTATTTTTAACATCTATGTACAACATAAATGTTGATGTTCTTTATTATGAACTGTTGATCATAAGGTTGGATACATTTTAGGGTTAATTTGCACAGGAGTGAATGCCACCAGTGAGTGGTCCTCCAGGTGTGTGCAGCGTAAACTCAGTGGTGCTGCTGCTCTGACGGGAAGGAAGAAGAGCAGGAAAGCAGTTTTCCAGCTCCATATCCTACTATCAACACCTGCTGTGAAAGCTCACCCATTCCTCACCAAAGATTTCAGCCCAGCATTAGATTTCTTTCTCTTTTACATCATGTAGGGAGTTGACTAAAGCCAACTTGCATTTAAACTTTTAATGTAAATACTTTACTTTAAAATTTAGGGTGTAAAGTGAGTAAAATGAGTAAAATTAAAGAGAGTAGACAAATGCAATATTTATCAGTAGCTCAAGTTCTGAATTCTCTGCCATGCTTGCAAAAATAGTGCCTCTCAGAAGTATCCCTAATAAGTACAGCATCCCCAAAGGTGTTTAACTGTGGGCAGACAACCTCTGCTATGGAAGAGGGTGAACAATCCCTGTACCTGTATGTTTACATCTGTTGCATACAAATATTTCAGTGTATTCTGTGGACATAGCAAAATCACTCTAGGTTCAGTAATCGGTTTCCATAGAAGTTTGCCTAGTGCACAACAGAAAATGGATAAAAATAGTACTTTAAAATTACAGAAGTAGTACACCAGCTGTGTTCTCCTTCTGTTTAAAATCTGTTTAGTTTTGGTTGCATTGTACAGACCAAGGTAGTGAGGGTAGGGAATACCACTGCAGCGTGTTATATTCACACTCCACCAAGGAGAATGTATTCCCTCAGGCTTCCTGAGGAAAGCTTTGATTTGGGAAGAGTGAATCATTGCTGACCTCTTCTGAGCTACAGAGAGATGGTCAAAAGGTTTTATGAAATGCAAGTGTGAGTATAGGCAGCTGAAAATCAGATTTCTTCTTTCTCATTACCATTTTCTCTGTAGAGGTAAAGCTTGAGGGTTTCATTGTGCTTAACATGCTTCTTTTAGGAGGGCTATTCTCCTCAGCAGGGAGGATGCTTCTCCTAGGGGTCAGGAAAGCCACTGTGAGCTATGTAGACCCATAGAAATACTTTCTGATATCTGCCTGCCCATTCTCCCATGCCAGACTATTCTGCTGTATGCCCCCGAGCTAGTCTTCCCTCTTGATCTATGTATGCTGACTAGCCTGTTCTCATTCTCATTCACCCCTCTCATTCACTTTTGCTGCAGCCCTTCTGTTGCCCCTGAAGCATAGTTTCACAGAGCATGTCTACGTTAATGTTTTTTTCAGTTGTTTTGAAGTGAATATACACATTTTGCCCACTGGCTGTTGTTTGGTTTGTATTATGAACTGTCCTGCAGCACCTTAAATGGTTTTCTCTGGGGTGGAACTGGAAAGATGTGTCCCAGGTGTTTCATCCAGCCACTAAGAGCCGGCACTCAGTCTTCAATCTTGACTTGGGCTTAAACTGTCAAATTCCTGTGTTGTTCTCAATGCCAGCTGATTTGTTATTGCAGTGCAGTGTTTGCCTGTTGTGCATGTCAGCACAGCTGTGGCTTAGCAGGGGCATCTGGTAAGGAAGCTGAGGAAAGGTGCATCAATGAGTGGTCAGAGAGAAACAGTGCCTTTCTTTGTGCATGAGTAATGGCACAGGACAGAAGTCCTCATTGCACATATGTGGGAGTTATAAAATAGTTCTGTGGATGGTGTGGTCTGTTGCTGAGCAGTAGAGGGGCAAGATAAATTAATGAATTTGTGACTTAAACCATACACTGTCCTACACTCATTCTATTTTTATTCACATCTTTGACAGGATTTATTTGATTTTTTTTTAATATCATGTCAGATTTATTTCTCCAGAAAGGAGTTGATTTGTTTTCCTGAAGGGATTATAAAATATCTGTGTATTAACTTAGTTATTAAAGATATGAGTTGAGCCCAAAGCAGCTCTGAAGGGTAGTTTAAAATTAAAGTGAAGGAATGTCTGTAGCATGCAATAATGTGGGGCTCTCTCAAGTCAGATACAGTATTGACACTAATACAATTTTCATTTCTTAGGACAGAGAAAATAGTTTAAGATACAAATTCTAAATTAGTCAAAAATATGTGGTACAGCTGGGTAATTGCCTCCATTTTGTCAAGTATTATACTATTTTTGGAGATTGTATTGGTATTAAACTAGTATTCTTGCATTGCTAGCTTTTTAATTGGTAGTTACTTTATTTATAATGATACAATAATAATTATCTTGGTTTGTTGCTGAAAGATTGTTGAGTGGTTATCTACATTCTGCCTGGATTTTTAAGTTGGTGGACCCAAAAATTGGAGTGTGGGTCTCATTCTGCATTGTAGGGAACTTGAATCATTCCAGGAATACTTTCATGGAAGTCAGTGGAAGATGAGCATCCACTGCCTGATACTATTGCTTCATCACATGGATGAAACCTACAAGAAATATCCTCAAAGCCTCCTTCAGCTAAACATTCATAAATAAATACAAATTTCTGTTGTGTTCTATTAGTGAGCCCTGTGAATTGTGCCATTTTGCAGGCATGTTTGGTTTTTCTATGAGTGCACTGACAATTAGGCTATCAACACTAGAATAGCTGCAAATGGGCACACACTTCATCACAGAACTGGGGGGGACTGTATTAGCATAAATGAACAGTATTTTGATTTTGCCACCACACTGCCCCCTGAATACGCTGCTTGCTTTCTGAATCCATGAACACAGCCAGATTCTCTAAAGTATGTGCTCTTTTCTGGCAATAAAAAATAAGCTTAATACTTAACCACACTGAAGAGGTGTCGGCCTTGAAGGGATGAGGTATTATAAATGCTATCACCAAAGACAGTTGCAACAAACAGTGTGGGAGACACAATTATGGGTTCAAGAACCTGTTTTTCTCCCACACACGATCGTCTCTTGTCATACTCTCTTTCAACAGTTTGAAAATATCAAATGTTTCTCAGAATATTCTTCTGTTAAGGAGATTACTGCAAATATTAGCAGCAACCCATAACTTTTATCCGCATTTTTTCACAGTCCAATTTAAGGTATAGATTTATATGCTGACCAACATATGGGAGTGAAGGCTATGAAGGAGGCATTACTTCAAAGAATGCAATAGACAGTCTGTGAACCCACAGCACCCTTTTGAATCAAAGTACCTTAATTTAAACACTTTACATTTAGATTGGTTTCATTCAGGAGAATTGGATAAATTCTGAAGAGATTGTCTCTATTCTAACTGAAGACAAAATTTGTGCCTTTATGGATTCCCTGTTTAGTTCCTGTGTTACTGCCTTCTTCAGGAAGTGCTGTAATTTATGTTATTGACCTTTAGAATCTTAAGAGCATTTGATGTTTCTCCTCTGCTCTTAAAACTGTTGTGTTCAGTAGTTCAAATAAGGGATCTTCAGAATTTTTTACATGAGTAATGTTATTTTTCCTAGGCTATGCGGTTTCAGTTTACATGGCTAAAGTCTTCTGCAATTGTAATTAAAACAGAATTACCTTCTTGTGGTCCTGTAAAATTAAAACAAGATACCTTCTTATGGTAAATGGTTGATATCCTTAGTCACAATCAGTAATTGTTGCTGCAATTAGTAATTAAAAGACAATTTTCCTGCATTCCAGTGCCTCAGGCACATAACCTCTTTCGAGCAATACCTTTAAGAGGCAATGCAGGCTTGTATTTTCTCATGCCTTAGCTGCAAATGAGCCATTAGCATTCAGCAGCACATAATTTGGCCCTTGGAGTTGTGGCTTTCTTAAAGAACATGTGCCAATTAAGCAAGATGAACCTCAGAGTTGTCAACAGTGCAGTGATGATGTAGCAAGTGCCTTTAGTCATCAGCTCTTTTAGGAAATAATAGGTGTCTTGAAGAACATAGTCTGACAAATCTGTACTTTGTGGGATCAAGTGCAAAGGAATAAGTCAGAAGTTGTAAGTCAGTGGATGAACCAGAAGTAAACCGTTTTAGCTTTATATGAGTCTCATCATAAGCTTCAGTCAGCCCAATGCCTACAGTCAGCACAAGCCTGCAATGTGTGCCTGAGAATGAGAGCCACTGCCTGCTCAGCCTTGTGGTCTCATCACTAATCTGTGCCAGTAGTGCTCGAGAATAAGAGTGCAAGGGGCATCACAGTCAGGAGTAGCTGTCATCCCTTACAAGCCATACAAACCAGTGACCATGTCTGTACTGCCAGTTAAATGTTTTATCCTTTTTGCATACTCAGACAGTATGTGTAAGAGGAGATCCCTTCATTTTTTTCGTGTTTGTTTTTTCTCTCCCCTTTTCTGTCTTTCTCTGTTTTTACTGACATAAGGATCTGGAAGCAAGACAATTTAGCAGGTCTTGTAGAGGTAGAAGAATGAAGAGGAGCAGCTGCTAATTTGATTGAAATGGGAATGTGGCCAAAGATCTGAGGAAATCAGATCTCAGCGATTCTTCTGAGAGGCCTTATGCACATCTTTACAACACATAAAAAAGATGCATGGGGTAGTTGAAACCATGATGAGCTTGAGTTAATGTAACCAGTTGAGGTGGTATGTCTGAAATGTTCCACTTAAAACACCAGCATTGTTTTTTAAAAAGAGGAAACTTGAGGATATATCTAGCTTAGTGATTTTTTAATATTTTTTTTTTGGGGCTATGACATTTTATTGGAATACATAGAAATCAGAAATTAATGGACAGTTGTCAGGTGATTGTACTATTTTAAAGATATCAAAGATCTGTGTTCAGCTTTGGAAGAAAACAGAAGATACAGAAAGATGGAAGGAAATTTACTTACAGTTCTGAATCTTGTAACATTTCAGATAAAGTGAATTTTGCATAACTTCAGCTCTGAGTTGAGCTCCCTTACTGTGTCTGTGACAAAAGTTGCCAGTTCATCCAGTAACTCATAGGTTGATTTGATGTTGCAGAATTGTGCTGCCCTCTTTGGCTGCAAAGAGTAGGAGAATTGATAAATCTTCACTGTAAGAACCCCTGAGACACTTTTCATCCAGACCATTCATTTCCTCAGCGAGTGTCACGGCCAGGTAGCAGAAACTATTGCAACACCTAGTGAGCTGATGCATGGAGGGAGGGACAAAATGGTGAGGGGAGAGCTTATATCCATCTCATCCAGCCACAACTCACTTCTTCATGAGAGAAGTATTTTAACATATGTTTTTGCAGGAATTAACACAAGGAAATATCTGTATCCTGGTATTTCCATCATTAGACTGTATAATTAATGTTAGGATAGGTGAAAGCAGATTAAACTGAATACTACCCTTTCTGCTAAATCTTTTCTTTTTGATAGAAAAATATATTTTTGATTAAAGGTTTTGGAGTTGGTAGCTTGGTTTTGGTTTCAAAAAATGCTAACCTTCTGTGAAAAGTTTTGAGTTTCCATCAAAAACAAAAGTTTCTGAGACCTTTTCACTTGGGTGCTCTACCATATCATCTCCTGGAATTTATAGAGCAGTTAATTTGTGGTCTCATTCTAGAGTCAATACATATTCCTTTTATCTCCTGTTTTATGTTTTCAAAAACATGGTTCATGAGAAATGCATTGTGTCACTGGGGAATCTGGCTTAAAAGGGGGAGTGGAAATGGGAGGTATGGGCATGATACTAAATGAACCTTGGGGGAAAGGGCTTGACCAACTTCTGATTAACCACAGTCATGCCACATGGGGCTTAGATCTGCCCTGGTCAGTGAGTTTATGAAAAAATTATTAAAGGACAGAGATCTCCTCCATCATAAAACATGGATGTCAAGTGAAAGCTTTAGATCCATGTCCCCAATGCAATGACTAGAGAAACAGAGTAAGATAGCATCAAACTCCTATTCCTGGGCAAAAGAAGGCAGACAGGACCCCATTCCTTTGCTGGAATATTCCCTTTTTTGATTAGAGCCCTATCTGAATGCTTTCAAGATATTGCCATTGCACTTGAAATGGAATTAAATTTAAAACTTTTCATCTGGACCGTGTTCTGGGCTTGTTTGACCAATGTGAGGGACTCTGTTATAATCTTTAAACGTTTTCTTCATTGGGGAAAATCAAGCCAATCTCCCTGTGTCCCAGTGGACTGCCTCAAGAAAATGTCCCACATCATTTTTAAGTACTAATAGCAGTATAATTAGAAAATATTTAGTCTTTCCATCATGAATGCCTTCATTTACAAAGAGAAATATGGAAAGACTGGAAAAAGAAAAATAACACTCTGAGACTTAATTTAAATAAAATTAAACCTGATATAAAAAGCCTTAAGCCCTTTAAAAATATTTTCTTTTTAATCCTTAGTATCTTGTATTTTTATAGCCGTTTCAGAAGAAGCTGTGTTTCTTGTTGCCACCCTTTGATATCCATTTCATTATCCTTTCTGAATGGAAAGAAAGCAGGTTACTGTGATCTTTATGACTATTCCAGCCTTGAAAAATTAGGATTTCAAGGATTCCAAACAAAATTGGATCAAGACAATTTGCTCACTATTCCAATGTAACAAAAGGAAAATATGTAGCTAAATAAAAAATATTGATGGACAAAGCCTTTGTGGCACCAAACTATTTTTCCTCATGTAAGGAGCAGCACACTGCTACAAACATGGTACTTACATGTTTTGGCAGTTACCTGAAAAACTGCTGAATTAAAATCTCTCTTTACAAGTTCTGGTCGCACAATTGACAATTTATTGTGAATACAGCACCTAACTATTCCAATCAAAAGTTAGTATATACTTACAAAGGTTCCATTTAAGATTGGTGTCTAGTCTCACTCTTGGATTATAGAGAATTCCAACAGTAAATCAAGTGTGGAAATACTGCTAAATGGAGGCATAAGTCTATAAACTTTTCTATGGTATCTTTTTAGGCATTTTTAATGCCTAGCCACAGGCATCTGGTGCTGTTGGAGATTCTCCAGTTCTTCTCCAGACCAACAGCTGTGGCCTTTGGAGAATGCAGGTCGCCTACTGATTGTCTGTCTTCTGCCAGCCCAGTGCAGATGTCTCAGTACGTCTCCAGTGGTGATGGGTGTCAGTGTTTGGGCAAGTGAGCTGAGTTCCCAGGCATTTGGCCTGATTTTGCTACTGTTCATGTTTTCTGTGCTTTTTATATGCCTAGCAATAAATATGCTTCAGTAATTAAGTTAATGTCACATCTGATAGGAAAATAATGTACTCATAGGTTTAGAGTGCTTCAAGTCTGTCAGTAGCTCTGGATCACACATGTCATCTTGTGAAACTGAAACTGCGTGAACAGAGTCATATTGTTGTTTGTTCCTACAGTGTTTGTCCAGCATGATGACCTCAAAGCTTATAGGTTATTGCTGAAGTGATCAGGTGCAAGTTATTTTTATCATCTGCACTCATTTACCCCTATTTCAAGAGCTGCATGCAAATAAACACACTTTTCTTAATGTGACTGAATATGACTTAATTATTTGATGTTTTAGAAAGTACAGGAAGAAAAATGGAGGACAAGGATAGCAGGTTGTTCTGGTAGTGTGCGTTTGTTGGAGAGAAAGAATTTTCAAATAAAAGCATCTAATATGGAGACAGTAACCCCTCTGAATCCAAGCTCTTAGTTGCATGAGCTGCCAGTGTAAAGTGGCAGAGTTGGTCCTAACTGCCCAGCCTGGATGTCCAATGGTCTTTGGATGCGTCTGAATCCATCGCAGTGGTGAGGGTGATCCCTGGGAAACTGAGAAACTCCCTGTTGCTGACAGGGACCTTTGTGGTGAGCCCTTGCCTGTTCCTCACTGACACCTAGAGGTTTCCAACTATACAATTTACTCTTTTAACAGGGAAGAGCATTGCAAACATGTTGGGGATCTTTGAAAAAAGAGAAAGCAAGTAGAATTATACTTGTTTTGTATCTCTAAAATCACTTTCTGATTATGCAAGTCACTCTACTGCAGCCCAGGAAGCCAGAAAAACTTAGGCAAAGTTTCTTGAAACTTGTGGAAGGAAAACAAGAAATGGCATCATTATGATTTTATCTTTGTTTTGTTCCTTTTTGGAAATCTGTTGAGGGAAAAACATCACCAGGACTTCTACGCCAGTACCTTGACGTACAGAGCCCTGAGTTCTTTTGCAGGGTTTTATTTTCTTCCCATGCATGTGTGGTTGCCATCTGCAGTAATCAAATTCAATCAGCAGAAGGAGTCAACTGCTTTGTGTTCACTATTGTTCTCCTGACTGCAGTATTTTATAATAGATTTTTAAGATCTGCACTGACTCATACAATGCATATCTAATCAAAAGTAAATTAAACTGCATACACTGACTTGATATTAATTTACAACAGCAGACTAGTGACACTATTTTTAAAATAAGGTTTCTTTTTTTTTAAAGTCAAGTGTTTTGTTGGCATATATTGTTGTATGTCCTTAGATGAGGCTTTTAATTTTTAATTAATGTTTTTATTCAAGGTGATTTGAGTCCTTAAAATTTTCATGTACTTAAAAATTTCCTGCACTTAAGTGGAATTGGAGTTCATACATATTCATAGTTTGAAGAATTATGCTAACAACAGTTCTTTGTAATTTTAGGAAGTCTTTATCAATTTTCACCAACATTTTAAAGCTATTGTGTAGCACCTATGTTTCTAAAATTGCTGTAAATCTGGTGATCACTAATACAGCTATCTTTTCTCTTTTGACACTTTTATTTGAATTGTGTGTCAGCATTTTTTTAAAGAATTATATTTTAGCTATGAATTTGTGTCTACAGAAATTAGTGTCTACAGAAATGACACCAGTGTAGTAAATATAGAGTCGTTACTGGCTTGTTAGTGTTGATATCTGCATAAGCTGCAAAACCTGCTCAAGAAGCCAATTAATTTCCCTTAACACAGCACAGCAGCCTCATATACTGAGTTACTGAGCTTTGAGGTGGCTTCAGTGGCTGTGGTTTCAGACCAAGGTGTTGAGCAAACAGGGTTGCATTATGCATTGAACATGTGCTTTCTGTGTGTAACAGACCCAGAATGTCCCCATCCCACAGAAATATGTCCTACAGCATTCCAGAAAGCTTCAGATCTTGACTCATGACAGATTCTTCTCAGTTCCAAAGGGGCTGAAGCACATTTTGTTTTTTTGAAAAAGAAGTAGCTCTTGAGTCCGTAGCTGTGATCAGTGTGAGGATTTGCATATGAATTCAAATACTGCCCCCACCAGGTACACTGTTCCCTAATCCCAGCACTTTTGGGGAGACACATCTTCCAGTCTTTACTCAAGAAGTGATAATTTTTATTCTGGATGCCTCTTGCCAAATATAAGCCAATAGTATTTTCATCAAATCCATAGGCAGCCCTGAGGGTGTAACTCCAAGCCTTTCAATCTTCCAGAAGATTCGTCTTATGTGTTAATAAGCAATGCTTGTACAGCATTTTTGAAGTGTTCCCTGAGCATTAGTCCCCACAGCAGCCCGAGAAAGTCTGGAACATTATCCCCATTGCTTATATTTGAGAAGGTCTGCCTCTGAACTCGTCACAGCATCATACTAGATTCCCAATCCTGCCTGCTCTCTTCCAGAAGTCCTGCAGTCTGCTGTGTCTTACCAAAGCTTTCTACTCAGGATGTGCATAGTTGATGCAATCAAAACAGTGAAAGGTAGGAGGGCTGCATATACTGTTTCCTATCTTTCCTGTGGTTTTCTTGTGGGTTTTTTTTCCGTGTTGTAAGACAAGACAGTTATCCCTTTCATCATAATAAGAAATTAATCTTAATTTTGTAGTCTGGAGACTGGGGAGATTTCCCTTCAGTCAACATTTACTCCAAGTTAGCTGGTTTGTTTCTGAATTTTTGCCTCTTTTGGATTCTCATTTTCCCTTGAAACTACTGAGAAAAAGAATCCTGTGATAATGTCAGGACAATTAAATGGTAAAAAATTATTCTAGACTGTAATAAAAAAGTCAGTGCTTCTATTATTAAATTATATAGAAGTTTAAACGAGAAAGAAAACAACTAATAATATGCACCACCCACTAAAGAAAGCAAATCATTAGTAGATTTTAGTACCCTCTTTATATTAATAAATCTAAAGCAAATCATTATCTAAAGGAAATAGAAATATATTATTTAACTAAATTTCCACAGGAATTTGACTTATTTTCCTTCTGTGGGTAATAATCTGTATTAATTATCTTCAGTTCAGCTGCTCTAATGATAGCTGTGGAATTTTTTCCATGAAATACCATCTGAAGACTAACAGAAATGACAGTACTCTGTTACTAAATTGCTTATATTGTGGCATAGTGACTTTAGTAATAATATAAAACATGATGTAATTTTAAAATCCCTGTCGTGTTGTAGCATGATTTTCCTAAAGCAAGCAGTAATTCTTGAGATGGAATTACGTGAGTGTGTATCATGACATAGTATCACTCATCTAGCAGCCTGTTTCTCAAAATCATGAAAAACAACCCCCAAAATATACATTGAAATGTTTTACTAACTGACTAGTTTCTTTTGTACATGCGGGAAATCCCACTGGCTTTTCTGCCAGGTCATCTCTGCACCTGCTCATTGTGCCAATGGTTGGGTTACCCTGTTGGACCCAAACATGAATTCCTTAGGAGCTCCCAGATGTTCAAAACTGATAAAGTTTTTGCATACATTACACCATGATTGGACCAAAATGTATATTTGACCATGCAGATATGGCTTTGTGTTCCTGTGATTTGGTTCCCAGATGCCACTGCAATGAATTCACAATTCTACACTGATCAATAATGGCAATACAAAAATGTTTTCAATGCTTTAATGTTGCAGTGCATACACCATTGAGCAGGAGATACTTAGACCAATTTAGTGGAAAAGATTTAATTTATATTGCTATCTTTAAATAGTATCTGAATGTTACTATTTTGGAACAGCAGGAACATTATATCACCATTAGTTGAGAGGCTTTAATGTAAAGTCAGCTAAAATGTGTCTCATCTTTAAAGAAGCTGCAGTGCCTTCTTTTACAAAAATCCAGTTTAAAGCAAAAAAAAATGCTTCTTATGCTTCTTTGATTTTGATGCCCTATGTTGTCATAAACTTCAGAATAAACAACAGCACTTTTCTTTGCTTACTAAAAGCTGATTTAAGGAGATTATTCTGAATGCCCTACACGTGGAAATGAAAAGCTGCTTCTTTCCACCTTGAGAGACATTAAATTACTAAAGTGTGTCTCCTGTGTTTTTGTAAGTGGTGCTTAATGATTATTTATTATCACATTTGCACACATAAGCATGCATATTTATTGCACATTTTTAGGCCTTATTAGCTCTGTTTAAGCAATTTAAGAAACAGAGAGTGATTTAAAAAGCAGCAGCAACAAAAAAAACCAAGTCCAACAAATAAACAAAAAACCCCCCAACTCAAAACTAAAAAAGAGACTATTCATGCTGATATAAATGAGATTTGATAATGAAGATGCTTTTGCACCTGTACCAAGAAATTTAAATTTATAGTTTTACATGCTTGTCAGATATTCTAGACTAACACTCAGAGCAGGTAAAATGAAGGTATTTCTTTGAGAAAAGTATCTAGTCTGTACTATCACTTTCTTCAATGCACAGTTTCCAAAAAACCAGAATTTTAGAAATATAAAAATCCCTAACTGTGAAATAAACATGAATGAGGTTTAGATATGCAACATAGAGAAGCCTGAAAGTTCACATTCCAGAGCACAGAAATCCCTACTGTATAAAGGTACCTTTTTTGCTATATTGCCACTTATAAAATTCTGCCCTTAAGTCACAAATTCATCTTCTGCCAGTAAGCTAGAAATAGCAGCACAGTTGCCTGTGAGTGAATAAATTTTATTTGGATGCAGGTTTATTTCTCTAGTACATTTTTAAGCTAACTTTTTATTTTTATAGACGGAGGGAGTGAGGAGAAGACTAAGACTAGAATTTCTCAAAACAGTGTTTCGTTCAGAAGTGCGTTGGCTGTGAGGGCCTTGCATAAAGAAGTCATTCACACGTGCCCTGGTAAGCTGGAGTTCATTGAAGTGACACTGTGCTGCCCATAGCAGTTCTAGCCCACAGGCAAAACATTCTTCTGGCAAAATGCTATCAAATTCCCACTGACTCTGTTCACTTAAAGAGCAATTCATAAGCGCCTTAGTTTTTTTAAAAAAGGAGAGTAGCTCTCTATTCCTGACAGTCTGAGATGCCCAGCCTAGGGTAGCAAAATGTATTTCCTCTCACAACAGGAAATCAATGGCAGGTTATTTTCATTTAGAATTTTGTGAAATTCTTTTTTTATAATGAAATACGTTAATGAAAATACTCTGCACGAAAAGATCTCACTGCATCAAAAATAAGCTGTCCTCCATGAGTATGGCATCTGAGGGGTAGAAAAGAGCATTACAACAAAATGTATTCTCCTGTTCTACATTTTTTATTGGTATTCACCTGGCTGAATAAAGGTGCTTTAAAGTACCTGCTTTAAAGTGGGAGATGAAGAACGAAATGTTCCCTCTGGTTTTTTTTGTCTCTTTTGCATTTACGGTTGTAATACGTGGAGCCCAAAACCTCATTTTGTACAACCAGAACACGATGATAAAGCATTCAAGAACATAATTTGAATTACAAAACTGACAAAAAGATGGGATTTATTGAAAAACCTGATATGTAAAGAGCAACAATTTCTGTCTCTCATGTGTACATGCGTAAGCAAAGGTTAATCTTATTTCTCTTTAAGTAATCTTTTTAGACAATGGTTTCAAGTGTTTTGTGCACAACAGTCCTCACTGAATAAGTAATTATTACATTCCTTGCATTGATACACCAACATCAAAGTGCAGGGATCTCTATTGTTTTAAATGAAGAGAAAGTTGGTGTGAGCTTGGGTTTGGTTGGGGTTGTTTTGTTAGTTTGCAGTCATTTGTTGTGATAATTTATTCTTGGTGTGTCCCTGAACAATGATGAAGTAATCTGTGTCACACATCTGTAACAAGTTGTGGATGCTAAATTACTTTTTCAGATGGTACCAGTATTAGGGCCCTGCTTAACTTTGGAAACAGTGAGGGGATATTTGAAGTCACTGAAGTTTTGTACCTTGTAATTCATTAGATAATTTGATGAGGTATTGTGCTAGGGCCACAAGATAAATAGGACGTGAGTTAAAAGCTGGTATTTATACAGGTGATTTTCCCGCCCTGTCAATGCAGCATTACATTGAGTGTGAAATTCCCATCACTTTTCCTAGTCTATAGACTGTCATCTTCCCCACACCTGTTTTACAGATGACTAAACTCTCACCTGTCTTCCTCCGCCTCCACCTTATCTCTTCATTGATGTTGTCCTGGGCCATTTTATTATCATTATTCTTCCTCTGTGCTTCATTAACTCTTCTTCTCCTCAGCACACCCTCTTTCATATTCCCAACATAGCCTCAGCTCCATTGCTACTTCCTCTATTCCTTGTCTTCTACCTGTTGATTTAGAAACCTCATGTAGGGTATTTTTAGGATTTTGTTTTATAAAAATTAAATTAAATGTTTTAAAAAGTAAAGAAATGCATAGCATTCTCTCTAAGTTATATGCTTGACACCAGCTGGGAACCCTGCTGTATTTGTAAATCATACTGCTGGCTGCAGCCTGGCACTGACGTGACATGTTGCCATCCTGGTACTCATGGATCCCACTGACACTCTTTGTAGAACTCTGGCCTATCCCATTTTCACAGTCAGATCTACTTCCCATCCATGTTCCCTGTCTATGAAGATGACTTCATGTAGAGAGCTGGGCTGGTGTCTGAAACTCCTGTGAGGGTCACTGCCCAGGCATGCTCAGCATCTTTATCCCAGGCCAGAAGCTCCCACTCCTGGGCTCGGGAGCGGGGACTGCCAGGATCAAGTGTTGTCCAGCTGTCCAGCAGCGGATATCCGGAGTGTCACTGCCCCATAGTGCAGCCTGAGCCCTCTCTGAGCAGCAGGATTGCCTCCTGGCAGGAGCAAGGGGAAGGGGTTCAGGTTGCAGGACTGGCAATCTGCTGAACACTTTTAACTTGGCAGTGTTGCCACCAAGGGGACAGCTGGTCCTGGGGAAGCAGACACAAATGCCATGCTGCACTCCTCAGAGTTCACAGGCAATATTCTTCATAGCTCTTGGGGCCAGAGGTGGGCTGAGGGTAAAACCTGTGGTGCCAAATTCTCTTTTCCTACTCCATTTGCTTGCTGCATCTGCTTGTTTGATTTCACTTTGTTGGAATCTGGTTTCATTTGATGCCATCTAATATTCCATATTTCGAAAGAGGAAAACCAGATACCATTTTCTGTGATGTAACTCCCTTTGTAGAAGGGTCCACTATGAAGTCAGGCTGGTTGAGTTCTGAACATTGTGTAATTGACTTTGAAAGTTCCTATACTTGCCAGAGCTATTAACTCATTTTAATAAGTTTTACACCAAGTTCTTGAGAGTCACAGTTGGGCTTTTACAAATCACAGAACCAGGTGATTTTGTTGATTCAGTGCAAACTTTTGCTTTTTCAGTGAGTTTATATTCATTAGTCTAAGAGGCTTACAAATACACTATGACTTTGCAGTACCCATTTTCTTGTGAGGTATTGATTTTAGTGTGCTTAACCATACACTGAAATTTTTCATGTAGACCCATGAGAAATACAGAAGGTTTTATTTGCTACAGTTTATTTGCTTACTCATTTTTCCTTGAAACAGAAAAACCCTTATGAGCAATACTAGCATTCTGAAAGAAATATCTGATCCTCGTATAAATAGCTGTGTCCATTGCTCTTTTACCAACCCATATCGATGATAATGGGGATTTCATAAGGGGATTCCATGAGGACTGTAGCTAGAAATTATTCATAAAAGCATATTGAGTGCCACCTAGCTAGGACCAACATCACAGGTTGCCCTCTTCCATTGTCTACGTGGTAGTTCCTCATTATTCACTTCACAAGAAATGGTGTCCTGTCTTGCAACCTAGAAAAAATAAGATCAGTAAGTAATGCCAAAGTATTCCATAAAGTGATGTGATTAATGTTCTTCTCACTGGAACTGCTGATGGAAGTAAAGTCTTACTCAATTTCCCTGTGGAGACAGAGTGAACCAATGTCTTCAGCAATAATTTTTAAGCAGGGAGCTTTCTGCTTGTCTCAGCTGTCTCATATAGTCATTCAGAATGCACATTAAATTGTTGGAAGGAGGTTATAATGTGGGTGGACTTCCCCTAAATCACTGAGGCTTCTTTCACTGAAAACAGGTTGTGGTGGAGCTCTTTCCCTTTCTGCCATCTGAGATAATTTAAGCTTCTTCAACTTTATTTTTGTTTTATATAAATAATGCCAGATAATGTGACACTTCCTTAATTGAATGCAAGTAGTTCTGTGTTCCTCATGCCTTTTATTGTTTTCAGCCAACCACCTGCCACAGGCAGTTCCTATATCTATGGCAAATACCAGCTCAGATAGATGACAAGACCCACAGCATTTCATTAAGTTCTTACTGCAAGTTAACTTCTTGGTTCCTTTAACTTGGGCTTTTTTTTTCTGTGAGAAATCATAAAGAAACATTGAACAGCTCTTCTTTTTTACTTGTCATTATTTTAAACACCTACCACATGAGAAGGCAGTAAGGCAGAAAGCATTTTTTAATGTAGGAAATTTAGCTACAGAAGGCTCCTTTTCACTGAATAAGCCTTGCAGTTTGTGTTGTCTCCTATTGGGACAGTTAATACGCTGAAGATGGTTGATAACAAAATTGAGCAGTGGCACAGGGCAGCCTTTCACCCCACTACTGCATGCTGGGCTCCCATACAGTCTTGGCTCAACATCCTGCTCAATGGCTTCTGCCTCTTTGTCTTGCTAGTTGTGATTTCTCCAGACTATCGAATAAACTTGTAAGCCTAAATGACTAGCTCCTCTTTGTCAGTTTTTTATTTGCTTTATTGGGAGTCGAAAATGTAGGTGAAGCTTTTGCGTATGAAATTTTGAAAAAAATGCTGAGATATTCTTATAAGCAAAAATAAGAAGTCATTTGCAATCTGCTATATGCTAAGAAGAAAACAAGCAGGAACTCACAGGATGAAAACACATTATATGTCTGGCAAACTTCTGGAAATAATAGAACCAGGGTTCGGAGAGACTTTCACCATTTTGTAAAAACAGTTGTTTGCGAGAAGGCTTCTGTGCACTGTAAAGCAGTGCACAGCGTACTAGCATGTAGTGATACCCTTTCTATATGTACCCCTTCTAGACCTTCCCTTCTCTATCACACAAGGTCTGTCACTGAGTCTGTTAAGGCTCAGTCCTATATATTATAAGCAGCTGGAAAATTTCACACACCCACTGAAGGTTCCAATGAACACAAAATACCACAGAACAGATGCCAATAAGAGGTATTTTTAGCAGCTCATGTCACAGTTGCTGTTTTCCTCTGCCTTGACAGCTAATGAGCTTTGAAAGACTGGGAGAAATAGTGCATCCTGTAGTAAAAGCCTGAGAATGTCTCTCTCTTCTCTAACATGGGCAGTCGATGTTTGCTTGGGGTCCATCTGGAGCTTTATAGCAAAACATTAGAGCAGACTCTATGCTGGTTATATGGATTGCATTGCAGACCTCTATTTCATACATTCATTTCCACTCATGGCAGTTTATTGTTTGTTTGCTCCATAATACTGCCTGCTAGAGGTAGCATTATTGTGAACAGACCTTGACTAAATGAACAGATTTTACTAGTAGTTAATGTAATTTTCTTACATTTCCTTGGCTTTGGACAGGGAGTATTTAAAGTGTAAGGAAATCCATTCCATACTTTTTCAGCTAAAGCTGAAGTTGTTTATAATTACATAATAGGAAAAAAAATCTAAAAATGTTGCTGAGAGGAAGAAAGCCATCCTTATGTTGGGGTTTCTTATTCTTTCTCCCTTACCTTGCACTATTATATTGCACAGAATGTAGCATGTTCCATTCCCAGGAGAAAGCCAGACTGATATCTAATGTGTAACCAGCTGGGTGTTTACCCTTCATTATTCATACTGACAAGACATGAAAGGAAGAAATAGAAAAAGAAGAAAATCTAAGGTGGTTGGTGTAGTTGTTCTTTTTTGTCTTAAAAAATGCCAGTTATTCAAGTGGCTTAGGAAAAAAGCTCCTACATACTCTCTCAACTTATTTGCCATTTTTTATAGTATATGTGCATAGAAATTAATGACTGACAAATTGAAGTGTGTGGCAATTAGCCTGTTTTTCTCTAGAAATATGTTTATTATTCTTGTGATTCCTGAAGAACAGTCACTGAGTGTACAGTGGCAGAAAGCAGTGCATGGACCTCCTTTCCCTAGTCCAGAGTGAAAGATGTTTTACAGTTTTCAGCCAAATGTAGAAACCTGTGTAAGTGCAGAGAACAATATCTCACAAGATTTCAGAAGATGAGTGGAACTGTGTCAGAGAAGAGCTGAATCTGAAATGGTTGGGTGAGGACACCCTTTAAATAAGGCTGAGAGAACTGGCATTGTTCAGCCTGGAGAAGAGAAGGCTTCAGGGTGATCTAATTGCAGACTTCCTGTACCTGGAAGGAGCCTGCAAGATGGAAAGTCTAATTAGAAAGGTGTGTAGTGACAGGACAAGGGGAAATGCCTTCAAACTGAAAGACAGTGGGTTTAGATGGTTCTTTATTATGAGGGTGGTGAGACACTGGAACAGATTGCCCACAGAAGCTGTGGATCCCTGGAAGTGTTCAAGGTCAGGTTGGATGGGGCTCTGAGCAACCTGGTCTAGTGGAACGCAGTGGGGTAGGAACTAAATGACCTTTAAAGGCTCTTCCAAGCCAGGCCATTCTGTGATTCCATGATTTTATGGGTTTATGTTACACATATGGAGGAGGAGCATGTGGGATCAGAAGCCTGCATCCTGGAGGCAAACTGGCAAGGGATTTTATTCTTTGTCAAATGGCTTAGATACAATATGTATTTCTTAGCAAGCATTCTTTAGTAAAAGAAATAAATAAATCTATACTAAACAACTTTTTTTCCTCTTCAAGCGTAGCGTTTAAATTATTTCTGAGAAACAAGTAAATAGGATTTTTGGCTCTCTGTTTATGGTCAGGAAACAAGCTGAGCAGACTGGGGATTCCCTGCTCCAAATACATTTCTGCAAACTGTTCATTTTCAGACATTACTTTATCATGACTGCAAAGCCTTATTAACTCATATTTAGAAACTTTATTTTTGTCTCAATTTTTTATTTTTTGTGCTCCTAGTCTTGTCTTTTCTCTGTAGTCTTCAGAAATCTGTTTTCTGTTGATTCCAGGGCTCATTAGCTCATCTGCACTGCATTTTGGCTGTGAATGGTTCTCTTAAAGTTAGCTTTCCTGGATGATAGCAAACCAAGAGCCTTGGGTGGTCCTGAATACCTGTATCCAGCTTCATCTGCAAAAGTGACTAAACTGGCTAGGGGGAGGACATCCATATCATTCAATGTTTGAATGCTCTGAGAGATGTTTCTGCCAAGACCAGCTGGATCTCTCGCAAACACATAAACATAACCCCTATATAATGCTGGCTTTGGCTCAAGCTGTGGGGTGGTCAGAGGAGATTGGGGTCAGGTTGTGAGTCCTTCTAGTGGTGTGGTAGGAGAGTGTGGGACATCGGGGATAGAGAGTTCAGGTCCAGCTTTTGGTCCAGGCATTTGCAGGTCCATTCACAGGGTACAATTTTGCACTCACCAGGATGGCCTCTCATAGGGAGGGACTTGGCTTCAGATGTGGCACTCCATTGCTGTCTGACCCTGGTTCCTCATACCTACACACATGAACACTTCTTGAGACATGCTTGTAGGAGAAGTGGAAACTTCTTATAGGAGTAGGAACTTGTAGGAGATAGAAACTGTAGTTCCGTAGCTGTCGCTGGTAGATGTGCCACTGGAAGCACCAGGAACATCCACCTGCTCAGGTTTTGAGTATGTAGCCAAAACTGAGATTTTGCTTTCTTAAGTGCCTGAAAGGATTTCATTTTTTTGTTGACTGTTACACCACATTGTCATCTGGCCATTGCTGTGGAACAGCAGCATGTGATATCTTCAGTTATTTCTCTCTTTATCCAGGACCATGCCATCAACGACTATCAGCTCATGTTTGCTCTTTTTTTCTGTCTGTTGCCTAATATCGTTGCTGTTTCTTCATTTTTTCAATCATCTTTGTCGTTCTGTTGCCTTTTGAAATAATTTCTGTTCTTTACCATGTGTGATATTCAGCAGTTGAGCTCTTTTTTCCTTATCATTTATAATGTCCCAAGAGGAGGCCTGAATTCTTACTGAAAGTTACCAGTGAAATATGCCAAACCATAGGCAGTCTTGCTAGAGATGATAAAATTTCAGTAATCTTTTCTTTAAAAAAATTCCATATGTTCATTATCACTGCAACTATCTTCTTTTTCAGTGTCAGGAATATTAACTATTATGGTTAACTATTATAAATGGCTAACTACTGCATTACCTGGCATACCTTGAGATTTTCAGTAAACCCTGGAAATTTTTTGTGTCTACATCAGCCTATTCCATTGACCTTCTGTCAAGATCTTGAATTTTTTGCAGTCCTTCAGCTGCCAAATGTTGGCTATGAAGTGATTAGTTTTCTGAGAAATCCACTCTTGGCCTCTGTAATGAAGATAAATTCACTGGTTTTCCATCTCTAAAGAGTAGCATTTAAATAAGGATACAGATTCTGGTGACTTTTGCTTGGATCCAATGACTAATTTAATCATTCAGTAGCACTGCTATTTATTAAAAACAAAGGTTAACTTTATAAAGACAGAGGCACCAATCACAATGGAAAAAGGGAAAAAATACTAATTACTGTTCCTTCCTTCAAAATTGCTTTCCTTTGAATAAATGCAGTTATGTCAAGTTGCAAAGAGAGAACACATTGACTGTTTCTTATCACATGTAGTTAATTCTTCTTCGAAAGGGTAAAATTGTTAATTTTCTGAAACTGTTGGCAAATGTGAGTGTTTAATGTAAAGAATTTTGGCACTCTTGATTCCCTCAATACACATCTGTCTGTCAGCAAGTGCGATATGAGGTGCCTGCATACCTCCAGCATCACATTCTAACCAACATTTTACAAGAACTGAACCAAACCAGCAGGACTAGCCTAGGCTTGTTTCCGTGACCGAACTGTGTGAAGAGAATATCACCACTTTTTTTTAATGTAAGCTTATTTAGGATTTCCCATCTAAATAAGTTTTTGAAATGCAGAGTATGCATTTAAATATAGCAAGGCTTCAGAATTTTTGCTTTTTTCTTTCTTCAGCAGCAGCTGGGTATCTTCTCTTTATATTCCTGGGAAAATGAGGGGTGAAACTGCTACATGTAAAGATTTTTAGGTTTTATAAGGTGTTTTTTAAAGCCTGCCCCAAGGCTACTTATGCTTCTATGAACTAATCCTGAGACTTATCTTCCATACTAGCAGAAGATGTAAATATTCTCAGGAAGAGGATTAAAATTTTTATATTGTAAAGCTAGTGCCTTAGAGCTGTTGTCCTTTAAAAATAAGGAACAGTGGTGGCTGTGTTTACTTTAAACACGGAGAAAAATTACTTTCCTGAGTTAGCTTTCAAAGTAACTTTATGAAGTGTAAGGAGATACAAAAAATGTCAGGATATTAGAAACCTACAGGAAAATAAAAGTACACTCATAAATATTTTAATAGGAATAGTAGATTAAAAAAATGTAAGAAGATAAAAACCTTCTTTATATTCAGTGGAAATGCAGCAGCATATGTTTGCAAAGAAAACTCCAGTAACTTCTTTCTGTTTCCTAGTGTGGTTGTATTTTATGTTCTTTCATTAGGAGCTGAAAACTGTTCTCTGTCATTAGCAACTTGTAAAATAAGTAACAGATGCTTTCGCTGTGTGTGGCTGAAAGAACTTGGGTTGTTCCACTTTGTATCCCTCTAGCCAAAACAGCTGTTTCACCAAGCACTCACTGACCTGGGCAGAATCAAGGTAGGATCTGTAGTAAAAACATTTGAATGGTGTTTTAAAGATAAAGAGAAAATGTGCATTTCTTTAGATTCAGTGCAGTTTGGAGAAACTGTTTGGAGAAGTCATGGGATTTGAAATAGAAAATAATGAGGTGGGGTTGGTTACCTAGCAGTGAGGTTTGGAATTTTTTTTTTTCTTAAAGAAAACAAGAATATTCAAAATGAAAATATGAAATCAAATATTCACAATCCAGGGATACTGTATAAATGAGTAATTCAGTCTAGAAAGAAGGATTTTTAATGCAATAAATGCTTCCCAGATTCTTCACACAAATTTTCTTTTTGGGATGAAAACCAGTTTATGTGATTTAATATAAACAAACTTTTTTTAATTATAACCCATTGAACTTAAAATATGTGATCTCTGTGGCAAAAATGCATGCCCTTTCTCTAAATTCTTGTTTTATTTCTGATTTCATTTTATCATTTGGAAACTAAAATTTAGTCAAGTGAAAAATGTCTTACTATTTAAAAGCCAGAATATTCCCAGAATATTTATTACTTTTTTCTTTTTTCTTTTTTTGTTCTTTTTTTGTTCTTTTTTCTTTTTACCCAACAATATTGATTAGTTGGACTGGCTGTTTTGTGTAGCTTTCTACAGATGTTTAACATTTTATAAAATTAAAGCAGCTGCAGAAAAGATCGGAAACACAACTATAATAGAATTGAGAATTTTGTGATTAACAGGGAAGGAGATTTTTGATTCTCATTCAGCATCTGATGAGCTCTAATTTTTCAATATTTCTGTAATTTCTACTTTGCCAGCAAACTCTATGTAGTATTTAATATACAGTAGAAACAATTCATGAAGCATCTAAAAATGATATTCAGCATTAGCACAAATTAGTCAAGTATCAAACTTATGGTCAATATTTGTATGATGCAGATCTGCATATCATCAAAATAACCAACAGGACAAGTAGTTCTGGTTTTATTGCTGGTCCTTCTCCAGTGACCTTGTGAGATGTCAGCAATGCCACAGCAGCACTGCCTTGGAATAACTCTTGGCCTGTTACTATGGCATAGTCATGGGAGGGGGTTGCTCTTCCCTCAAGGAAGCTAATTACTGGTGAAAGACATAAAGAGAATAAGCTGAAGAAAATGCCTCTTTCTAATGCCTTTTGTTGGGGTAAAAAGCTTAAGGTATAGGTTATTGCCCCGAGTGTCCAGTATTTACGAAGAGGTTCTTGATGTTTATAGTGAATTTTTCTATTTGCAATGAAAAATACGTTTTCATATAAAAAGTATTGTTAACAAGGACTACATCACAGTGTTTGCAGTGAATGTAGCCTATATATATATACATATATATATATATATATATATGAAAAGGCAGTGTGAGAAGACTTCTTTCCAGAGCCTTAGCAATATCAATGGATTAATTGTGACAAGATCCATGCTAAATAAGCATGGTTCCTTTTTTCAGGATTGGTAAATGAATGCAGAAAGGCAAAATGTCCACTCTTTCAAGAGCAGTCACTGATAGCCCCTGCTTGATTTATGGCAGGTTAGCCTTGATTCTGAGAAACCGGGGCGGCCACAATTCCCACTGAAGTGCTGCCAAGCCGAGGACTGATTATTACAACAATAAATCAAGGTAGGCTGTTTGCAACTGTTGGAACACATCTCAGTAGGATTGTAGTATCCAGTGTAAGTAATAACAGGAGAGGTACTGACACGACAGGAAAGAGTATTTGAGGTAAGTTACTGTACCCTTGGGTGGTGACCTGCCCTGTTTTAGATTTTGAATCCATCTACTAAGGTGTGTGTTACCTGGGTCATAGGATAAATATTCAGAGATAGCTGTAACTCTTTTTCTTTTTTTGCAGCTGTGCTGTGTCATTTCAGCCACTCTGTTACACTTTTGTTGTGCAGAGCAGATAAACACTCTTTCTTTTAAAGAAAAATAATAGGAACATTATTAATAATAGGAACATTATTTGCCAGCTTCTTCTTAACTCCCCCTCTTCTTTATGTTGTGCCAGCCTGTCACAAGCATGGCTGTGATCCAAGAGCTGCTCTCCTGTAGCTGATACAACTTCGGAAGTTTGTTTGCTGTAAAAAGGCAGAGAAGTGGAGTGGTTAGATGAGCTGCCTTCCCATTGTTTTCTGACTTTCAGACTAAAGTAATGAGAAGCAATGCCAGTTAGAACAGCTGGAAGGCATTTTCCTTCTGCTCCTTGTAGTGTGGGATGATTTGGAAGGTGACTCCTGCTGCCCCTGAACATGCACATCTGAGAGGATTTGGCCAGACACTAGAAGGGACAGTCTTTTCCAGCAGGCTGAGGGAATTGTTTAAATTCCATTAGGCCTCAAACTGAATATTAGGTATTGTTCAGCACTGCTATTGGAGTTAATATTTAGAGAGAAAGGGTAATGGACTACATGTAAACTGCCCAAAACCTTGCATGTTTTTTTGTAGATTGGAGTAAATGAGGTGAGTAGGTCCAAACCAGGAACAGAGCTGAAGAGCTGAGCACATGACTCGTGCTGGTAGGATTTGTCCCATAGGCACTGGGAGAAGAGTTGGTTGAGGGAAAGAAATAGCCAAAGATATAAACGGACTTCCCCCACTAAGAATATCTGTTATCCAGGTAATGAAGGGCTGAAGAAAGGACCCAAGAAGAAGATTAATTTGAGAAATGCTTGGAATAAAATAAGGAAAGGGCTTCTTACATGTGACATTTCCTCCCTGCATATTGAAATGCTGTTATACATGCACACACACTTCAAAACTTCAGGTCCTCTACAGTCAGTGGCTAAAATCCAGTTTAATTCAACAATGGAAATCTCTCTAAGCTACATAGAAACTTAATGGCAGATGAGATGTAAGTATATAATCTTTCAAATCTTGCAAATGGTTTATATTTCTTGTCAGTCATATTCCTTATAATGGGAAGCTAACTAAAATAAATGGAGAAGACAGACAGGGAAAAAAACCCCAAGTTAAATTTCACCTAAATTACAGATTTTATTAGTCAAGTTTACAGACTATAAAAACATTGCCATCTTTAAAGGAAATATTTTAGCATTAACAATGCTCAAAATCCAATAGATTGTAAACTGATTACAAATAATGAGAATTAACCGTGCTATTTTAAATTATCAGGGACAGAATTCAAAACAAAACTAATAACCTAAGCAAAATATAAATTTCTTAGGCTTTTTAAACTTTTTTCTAATGAAACATTAACAAAAGCAAAGCATGTTTCATCTCAAGATATATTTCTTAAAATTGTATTATGCCTGACTTACTTGGTAAGGCTGTGATATTTTATAACATATTTGTAACCAAAGCATGATGCAAGACATCTTACTTTTAAAAACAACAAATAACTTTTCAGTTAAGTCCCTGTCCTTCATGTTTTTTCAATAAACTTGTCAGAAGTCATTGACATCAGCAATTTCATGTCTGCTTTGGCCTTTCACATGTAATGCTTGTAGCTTCTGAGTCAAAGTCTGAGCCAAAAAAAGAAATTTCCATCTGCAGAACCAGTAATTGTTCATTAAAATTCTTTTTCTCATTTGTAAGAGTTGAACTAAGAAGCATTATAATTTGGCTGGTATTTCAGGAATTAATAGCAGCATTATTACATTAGATGTGTAAGATTTTTGGCTTGTGTGAGTCATTAGCTTGTTAGAGAGTAAGTGAATTGGTTAAATGAATAAATTCTTAAAGAGTCAATAGCCATGCGTGGCATGAATTAAAAACTGGATAAATGGTAAGCTTCAAATTTTAACTAATTTTCACTGGACAGTGATAATCAAAGTGATATAAGATAGTCCATTAGAATTTCCCATTCTTCCCTCTGCACTGTTTATTAAAACAGTGAAGCTGGAAATAAAAATTGAAGTTAAAAAAATTATTTGAATAATTATTTTCTCCTATTGCTATAGGTTATGACATGAATATTTTATGATTTTATCGCTCTGCAATGATTATTTTAATATCTCAAATTGGGTCATTTGGTAAATCTGTGGAATCTGTAATTTGCTAGGTCCCACTGGAGTTACATACGTCTCTTTCAGCCAGTGCTGTTTCTTTCTCCAAAGAATATCTGCACTTGTCCTAGGGTAGCAGCACCACTACTCAGAAGATACATCATAAATACTAGTCATAGTTTTTGACAACAAATTAGAATCAGCAAGAGTAAACAACTCTTCAGAGAATGACCACACTGTCCCAAAATTAATCCCTTTTCTACTTCTGAAAGTGGGAGAAAAAAGGAAAGGATGCACCCATCTTCCCTCCAAGCTGAGTTTGTATACCTCCTACACTGAATGCCATTATTTCCTGTTTGTGAATGGATGAGCCATTTTAGCCAAAGGCATGTATCCTGCCAGTGATTAGCTGATTTATGGAATTGTCACTTGGTGGTTGCTTTCAAACTTGGTGGTTTGTTTGTTCAGAGTGCTTTATCAGGTAGTTTGGTACACATTTGTGTGCTATCGTGGCCAACAGGAGAGGTGATTAATAATGGCAAATCCTGAGGCTCATGGAGGTGAGGGAAAAAGCTAGGGCATGCATGTGCATGCTCATAGAAGAGATGGGTAGGAGACCCTCACTGACAAAAGCCAAGTGGGCCACAAAGTCTGTGGCTACTTTCATTTCTTCCTCCTCTCACTTTTCTCAGTAAATCAAGTAACAGACCACGAATGTTTTGCAAAAGTTGTTTTGCTTTGCTTTATATCTGGCAAAAGTATGTTTTTTTGAAAAATCTGCATTCAGTTCCCAGTGTTCACATATTGGATTCTGGCACAGATGCTGTAGTTTTATTACCTTACTTTGCCTTTTAGCTATCCCTCTGGGTGCTGATGGTTCACCCATGTTTTTTAAGTTGTTTTCATAGCTACCTTCTTAAAGAAAGGAGATATACATCTGAAATGAACTCTGACCGAACAATTTTCTGGAAATCCTGTCACAGTGTAATCATCTATATTTGATAGAAAGGCAGGAAAATCAAGGGGACTTGTTTTCTGTATTTGCCACTTGCTTTGAAAACTGTAATTAAATATGATATCATTATCCATGTTTTCCATTTCACTGTATTACAATTTACTATGTATGTCATGTTAAACATCCTAATATAAGTACTTCATTGAGCTGGTCTTATTTTTTCCAGAAATGTTTTACTAACAACTAAATATAATGGTTAGCATTTTCCCTTTGCATCTGTCCTCTGCTTAGGACAGGCTTACTATTTCAAAGGTTTTCAGTGAGTAATGAAATGGGAAACAGAAGGCTGTTGCTCACACCAATTTTCAAGGAAAAAATCTTTCATTATTTCTTCGTAATTCAGTCTTCTTGAAGTTTATGATTCATAGTATTTCTCTGCTTCTGTGATGATTTTGCAACAGAATATCAGCTTTCTATTCAATAGTTAGTGGCAGACAGCTTCACTTAAGAGACTTTCTTAGACATCAAGAGTGGAGAGAGGGAGAAGTTTTTCATGAGAATCTACTTAAGTAGATTCTTAAGTAAGAAATCTTAAAGTGTATTGTCCAATTATTCTTGGCTTTCAAAACCATTTCTTTTATTTGTCTGCAGCTTTCACTATATTCCTTCAAAGTGAGAGACTCATCTGAATGAGCCACACTGTGCAATTCTGTGAGGAGTCCCGTTTGTCTCCAGTGATGACAGAAACTGAGATAGGGAGGTTAGCACCACTGGGCTGAAGCTTGTTTTTGGAAACCCCCTGCTTTGACTCTCTGCTAACAGCTACATATTTAAGTCAGATAACTGTTCATTGAAACAGATGGTTTACCATTAACTCAACTTATGCATCTGATTATACATATACTAATGAGAAAACTTCATATTCTGTCATTTGCTTTATTTGTTAATTACTTATTTTTAGATGTCCTCTTGTTTTAAAATTGATAGTGGTCCATCATTTACAGCAGAATTAAACTGTCTAGCTAAGGAATAAGTGAGTATGTGCTAAGCAGAAGTGGAAACTCTGAGCAAAACAGAGCCAAAGACTTAGAAGGTAAATTAAGATGATAAAAATAGGACAGAAAGAAAAGGAAATAATTTCTGTTAAAACAAGAACTATGAACTGAAATGATGAAGGAAGAGAGTCAGATACCACATAAAAACCTGTTGGTACCTAATGTGAGAAACCATGTATACAAAATCCATTAAGGTTTTTCTTTGCAGGAAAACCATATCAAGCCCTAGGAAAAATATGTGATTTCCATTGCTGATTAGTTTTCCCAGTGTTGTTTCAGACTGGGGCTTTGTAGCAGAGGCTCCAACATGGAGTGAGTCTTGTAGATGAAGATTTTCTTGCAGGAAAATCTGAAATGGAATGTTGACTTTGATTGTATGGTTCTCTGGTAGGCTTTTTTTATTTGATAAAATAATAGTTAAATTTCTCTATGGCTGGGTGATGGTGTAGACTGTTTTCATGTTCTGGAGGACAGGAGGATTCTGAATTCTGAATCGCAAACTCTGGTCTCTGGCCACTTGCTTAAAAACACTCCAGTACCAGACAATGGAAAAGGGACTTACAGAACACTTATTTTTTCAAAGGACTGTAGAAAAGATACTTCGTCTCACAGCTGAATAAATCTGTTATCTGCAATTAGTACAAACTAATTAAAAGAAATTATAATAAAAAGCAAAATTCATACATACATTAATTCTGTGATATTGTGGCAAAGTCAGGGTGACTTTGCAAAGGAGAATTAAGCTCTATAACCCACTGGCACATTCTGAGGGTTTCCATGATCACTTGAAGGGGAAATATTTGATGTGATCTCCTTGGATCATACCAAAGGCTTTTGCCAGGATCCTTCACCAAAGCTTCCTAAATAAAGTTACCCTGGGATAAAAGGGGGATTCCCTGCAGAAGAAAGCAGACTAAAGGATAGTAAACAAAGTTCAGAAATGTATTTTGAGTTTTTACGGAGTATGTGGATCACCAGTGTAATTCCATGTAAGGTATGTGATCAGAACACTTACAAGTGATTTGTAAAGAGATGAGTAAAGAAATGTTAAATGTCATGTTATCTAGAAGAACTGCTGAGGGATCATATGATACTGAATGACCACATATTGAAATGAAATTCAGATGTGGAATGATGCACAGGGGAAAAAGAAGCAATCCTCCCTTTGGACACTGAGCAATGGGCTATTAGCTAACAAATACCACAAGGAATGAGATACAGGAGTTACAACAGACTGTTCTGTGATAAGGTGAGCCAAAAGTTCAGCATCGATCAAAACCAGCAAATGCAATGCATGGAATTTTCAGAAAGAAGAGATAAAAGCACAAAACTTGATGCAACTGGACATGTGGGTTAGTTTTGTGAATGCTGGGTACAGTTCTGGTTTCCTGAGTATTCAAAAGGGTGTTCTGAGACTGGAGAGGAATCAGAGATGGTCAGGAAGTATGATAAAAGCTTTGTGGACAACTTTGATATGAAGGATTGTTAACATGAACTAGATAAACCTCTTTAAACTGAGCAAGGCATGAGCTTAGGGTGTGGCATAGCAAAGACACTCAGGACCTTCCACTAAAAGTAGTAGGGGACATGAAATAAAACCAGAGACTACCTGGCCAACCAGAGCAGAGGTGGTGGTTCTTCACTCAGAGTGGAGCCAGAGAACTTTGTTGTGGATGCTTAACAGGTTAGATGGATTGGAAAAGTAACTGGACCAATTCATGGAATTAAAAACATTGTCAGACAACTGCAAAGACGCTGTGTCTGGCTAAGCCCAGGACACCACTCTCAGGAAATAACATTATGCATTTTGTTATTATACAATTGCCTAGCTGCTTGGCTTCTTCCACTGAGCAGTGACAGATGCTGTGCTTGAACCTTTGGTGTTTCTCAGTATTGTCATCATCATATTCTTTCATCTCTTTGGTACTATTTCATGTCTGCTATGCAGCTCTATTTAGCCTTTGAACTCAGAAGGTCTAATGAATTTGGGAGGGGTGCATCAATTAGAAGAACAAATACGTTCCTTTTCAGAGTCTGCAAATATAGTGTATAACACACAAAATACTGTAAAGTGAGTTAGAAACTCAGATAAGGTACAGAGTTTTCCTTCTTTTGCTATCCAAGGCGTCTTGATCTGTTATGCATGTTTTATTAGCAATGATTTGTTCATATATGGTATCCTACTAAAAATTTAGGCCTTTTATCCCATTACATCACCACATTCTAAAATCTAATTTTTATAACATACACATGCAGGAACAAGACTTTTGATTCGCCAGCATGTACATATAAGGAGGGTGGCTGACATAGTATGTGGAAATATGTGTATACTAAATACATGTAGGTATTTTCATTACAAAGACTAAATTATTCTGTAGTTTTATGTAGTATAGAATTGTAAGCAGTACTGTTAACAGAATAAATTAAATATGAGATGTCCATTTAAAAAAATCAATATATAAATATGAAAGGTTATTGTGATGACATTGGATTTGTTGCTTGACTGTCAAGTGAAGAGTTTATTAACCCACTGATATTTTCATCTTCTGAAATGATGAGGAAGTAAAAAAAATTATGTAATTAAACTGTTGATAGGCATAATAAGGCCTAGGAGCTGATACAAATATAATTCAGTTTTTCTTCTCAGACTGCATCTCCTGATATGATTAGCCTTTTCAGTGTCATAGAAAGCAGAAGATTATCATATGCCAAATTTAGGCATTGGTCATTATTAATGGATTAGAACCAGTGAAAGTGAATGCATCTGTCTGAGTTTTTAAAGGTTACTAGCTAATGAGTCAAGAGAAACACCATGTAGAAAACATTTAAAAACGTGAATCATTCAAAAATATTAAAAATCTGTGCATGGAGGAGTGACTAAATTCACCTTGAAGTTGTATGGACAAGCTTAATCCATACATGCTGCATTGCTGTCAGTGGCATTGGCCTTGGGATGATCTCAGATTTGTGTACAGGGGTGTGCATGATATTTTCATCCAGCTGAGATTTTGAAAAGACCAGATGAGTGCTGTGTTAACACAATCCTGTCATCCTTGCTGTAAAGAGGATAGAAGTAAACTGCAGGAACACTGCACATTGAAAACTTGCACGTCTCTGTTATGTTAAACAGCAGATTCAGCCAGAAGATGCATGGTCTCTACAACTTTCTCTGTGCTGTCTGGGCAAAGGTTTAACTCCTTGTGCACCTGTGGTGAGCACCCATGGGCATGCAGCCTGGGAGGTTGCTTCCCAGGAACGTAATGAAATAATATAAGATGAATATGAATTTAGGAGGTTTCAGATTTGGGGTTGTGAGAGTTTTTTGGTCCTACTAATCCAACACATTCTGTATATCTAACCATTCTAGGACAAAGTATTTTTCCACTTTTGTCTTAAAATTCCTTAATAGAGGGCTTATGAACATTGCTGTATTAAGACCATAGGGTAGCCTGAATTAAGTGTTACCTCTGTCTTCAAAGATACTTGCTTTCACAAGGTGTTTATATGCTTTTTGTTACTTGGAGATTACTAAAGGTCTTCATTTAGGTGAAAGACAAGATGAACCTTTATATATAAATTATTAAAAAATAATGGAGAACATGTACATGTGCATACATGCATAACATACTTTGTATCACTACCAGCCTTGCAAAAGCAAAGGCTTTGGTGCAGTAGCTTTTAACATTTGGGAACAGCTGTGCCTCCCCTAAGCTGTTTAAGTCTGAGCCTCTGCTAATCAACAGTTGTGCCGGGATAAGAGAAAATTTGCACATAGTCATAGTTGGCAACTCAAATCTCCTTGCCAAAGAAGCTCACAGCAACTCCTGTGCATTTTCTTGTGATTTAAATAAAATGTCACTCTTGGCACTATCTGTTATTCTCAAGTGCTGCCTGTCTGTAGCTCTGCCAGTGCAAACCAAGTGTGAGTGCTGTTCCCGGCGCTGTTGGATGGCAGCAGTGGCGGGGTGTGCAGGACAGACAGTGGCCATCCAGGCTGTGCATTGTTGTCCATATGCTGGGGGGCTGATGTGACAGAGATGAGAACACGAGCAGAGGGGTGGTGGGAGCACAGTGGTGGCACTGAGCAGGTGGGCAGTGTGATGGGAGGCAGGGCTCTCTCCCAGCAGTGCAGCTCCTGCCTCCCTCAGCACTGCGAAACCAGGTGGCCACAGTTCCACTTCCAACAAATGCAGATCCCAGTACAACCCTAAGTACAAATCTGTCTGCCCGTTTTTAGGTTTATGCTATTTTCTCTTCACCTCATGTCCATGATATAAGTCATCCCAGATCCCTCCAACAGCGTTTCCTGCCCTACATACTGTTTGTCCTGCAGTGCTTTACATGGTTTCTGTGCTTCCCTTCATGTGTAACATTTTTTTACAGGAAACCCAGTTCTCTTGTAACATAAGCACATACGTTTTCACTACCATCTTTGACTCACATATTTTTTCCTCTTTTAGATGAGCCTCATTCTTAAAGTAATCAATTATTCTTCTTGTAGGCAATGAAGACAGGTCATTGAGTTGCTACAAAACTGTCCTGTGTCCATGAATACACCTTTATATTAGTATAGATTATCTACCATGTGTGAGAAACATCTTAGCATTATAAATGAAAAAGATTAAACTCTGGAGAACTCTGTGCTAGCATGCAGAAATCACAGGGAATTATGTGCTAACTGTGGGCAAAATTTAATGATGAAGTGATAATTTGTTGTTGCAATTACTGTGAATAAGCACTGATATCTTTTCTGTAGAGATGTTTTTCAGCATATCTTCTAGAAATCCACACAATTCAGTTATGTTCCATGAGCTTTTTCTGGTGTTGATTTCAAAGTAGATACTTCACAGGTTTCAATAGAAATTTTGCTTTTGAACCCAAGGGAAAAAACAACAGTAAAGAGATCTGAAATGAAAAGTGTTTTTTTTCTTTTACTACAAATCTGTCTTAGAGAAAATTACAGTGTGTGAGAGAATAAAGGGCAGCATTTCCAAAATTATCTAAGCATCCAGCCTTAGTTCCATTTTCAAAGTGATGTAAGCACTTTGAAGCCTAAGGGCTCCAACAGGTTCAGATAATATCCTTATTGTAGTCAAAATTTGATAAAGTACTCTAGGTGCCTAATTCACACTGAAGTCTAAGTTCTTTGATGCTCTCATAAGCCCTGCTAGCTACCTCTCTGAATCAATACGAAGTCTCTTTAAAATTGGACACTCAATTTCACAAAAATGCAGTGAGATTCAAGTGCTAATGTCACTTCTTAAAATAGGCATTAAAATTCTAAGCCACACAAAGCGTTATTTTTAAAAGCATGAAGACACTGACAGATGCAGAAATGTGACAAAAGGAATTTTCCTAAACCCCTGAGTACGTTATGAGGACACAAAAAAGGAAAAATGAAAACAGTCAATTTGCAAATCAATTTGACTAATAGAAAAAGCAGATAACACGCATTCAGGCAAACACTAGTCCATCAAAGCACTAATATTTTTAATTGCAATGAAGCTTTGACTCTTAAAGCTGCATAAATGGCTGGACATGCAAGCAGATGTTAGTTGTAGATGTGTGTAGGGAGTAATCAGCTCCATTCAGGTCTCACAAACGCACCTCCAAATCTCACACCAAAAGTCCTCTATTGTGGTCTTCATCAGAGAGACAGGATCTCAACTTAGGCTCACCCAGTGGTAGTGAGTAGGTCCTCATCAGCACATCCCATTAGCAGTCAAGGATATGCAGCAAACTTGTGAGAGAGCAGAACTGGGGTTATTGCACTTGGGAAGTACAGAGGTTATATCTATCCTAAAAAAGTGTCAGGCTATGACTCTGGGTGCTGGTATGAGATTGTCTTTGCTCTGTGACTGCAGGAATGACCCCTGGAATAGCTGAGGGCCATGATACAGAACCATCTCCCAGACAATCCCTGTGCCCTTTTGGGACAGGGAGGTGCAAGTCAGAGACCACTGGCAATGGAGAGCTTGGATCTGGCTACCTTGCTTGGTTGGGCTTGCACTACTGATATCATCCAAGCCATGCCACCTGGTTTGAAAGCTGGAGAATTTCTCTGGACCATTACTGCTATAGGCATGGCAAAGGATGCTGTGTTAGTAGAAGCTGTGAAAGGGAGCTCCAGTTATGGGGTGCAGCTGTGAGGAAATTATAGTTTTGATGCTTACTTCTTCTGTTAAGATTTAACCTTTAAACGTTTTGACAACCTGTTTTTTTCCAGGATCAAGAAGGTGACAGTCCACGACAATATGAAGTCAACAAACACTGTCAGAAGTGTTTCTGCTTTGCTTGTCCCTATTTTTAGTCCATTCCTCTTGCTTGCCATGTGATGCTTCACTACTGCATTACTGAGTGCTGTTAGAGACATAAACAAGCAATGTCACCGAGCCTGTTTTCATGGCCAAAGATTTAGCACCCAGCATGTATTGCAGAATTTCCCTTGAAGAAAGGTGAAGTAGTGAGTATGGAGAAACATGGATACAGAGCAACTCATGCTACTGTGGTAACATTAGAAAAGTCTCTGTTTTTGGTAAGGTAAGATCAGAAGTGCTCCATTTCTGGCAATATTTGTTTTACCTTCTCTTTGAAAATTCAGTAAAAAATACTTTAAAATTTGCTAGCATATATAGATCTCCTCTAATAGTTTTTGCCTTTGATGTTTTTCTGCTCCTCACAAGCAAAGTGATTTGCTACTTAGATATGGCAATAGTCAGTATCATCTATGTGGAAAACTGAGAGGGCAAGAAGGCCTCACGTTTTCAACCAGTGAAAACCTAGTTTAGTGCAATTATCATCATGTGAAAACCAGTAGAGTCATGTTAACATCAGTGGCTTTTTCATGAAAGTGCCCAGTGCATGTGCTCTGCATAGATACCTCTGCCTTAGAGAAAATGCAGACTGGTTTTTGTGGGCTCTATGTAACAGTTTGGCACACCTGACTCCCACTCCGCATGGCACTAATTTCCTGTCACTGTTTGATGCTCTCATAAGTGGATCTGAAAGCAGAGGAATGATATTTCCAGGGAAGAGGAGGGTGAGCAAGTGGAGCTTTGGATGAGGTGTGCAGTACCACCACACATTGTCCTCCTCACCTTTGTTTGAACAGCTGAGGCAAGGTTCCTAGGAGTAGCTAAGACATCTTCATAAACTCAAAGACTTTTGGCACTATCAGCTTTGGCTTAGTAGGTGAAGTTAGATTAATAGAAGGAACAAAGTTTCTCTAGTTCCTATAGTGGTAAAAGGCAAATCTTCTGAATTATTTGATTGGGGCAAAAGTTCACTAGCCTGGGAGTATCTTTGTTATTCAAAACTGATTTGAGTTTATAGTGTTTGTGGTTGGACACAATTTAGCAGAGTGTATGCTTCTACTTATTCTGTACAGACTACAGAAAACTGACTAATAAAAACCTCATGTTGGGTGTAGTCCAAACTTTAAATTAAAGTTTTTTCCAGTGTGAGATTAAACCTGCTTTTTCCTACTGATTAATATGGTGCCAGAATAATTTATGTCAGATTCACATGATGATAAAACTGAAGGGAGCTCCACTGGTAATATGTTACTATCACAGGGTCCTTGCTTGATTCAATGGACTCATATATCCTTGGCATTGTTTTCTTCCCTAGCCTTTATCTGCAATGCTCAGGCTACATGAAGGGATTCCTTTCTGTCTAGAAATATGCTGCAGAGAATTAGGGAGTTGCCAAATCCCCTCCTGTATATGCACTTTATAAGTAATACCCCTAGGTGATATTATTATGTATACAAATGGGGAGGTTGGGCAGGGAGCAACCAGCATAAGACAATCTGGGTTGTCCCAGTAATCTGACCTGTGGGAAAAAAAAGCACTTATTGATCCCAAATTTTCCAAGTAACTTGGCCATGAGCAAGTAAGCTGAACACACCAACCACATGTCTGAGAGCTGAAGAAGGCAGAAAAACAAGGGTTTGTCTTTGATGGCTGGTCTCCAGCTTCCAAGTGAACATGCCCCTTCTCTTGGTCTACTCTCTCTCTAATTTTTCCAAGACAGAAAAATGTTTTCTTAAATTCCATAAGGAGCTATGGTTGTCTCTCTCTATGAGATTCAGACAATAAACATTATAATGAAGGATGTTATGGTCCAGTCTCCTTTTCATTTGATGACACAAATTGGATACACAAGACTTCCATTACTCCTTTTTTGTTTCCTAGGAGAGTTTCTCCTGTTTTTTTTTTATATAGTCTCTTTCATAATCTCATGAGACTCATATTAAAGCAATTTAGGTTTCCTGCCCTGTGCAACCATTTCAGAACTATAATCCTCAGATGTTCAAATATCTTCCTGTAGTTTTAAGTCTAATTTTTTTCATGCTCCTTTATAACCAATTTGCTCTCTTGTATTATATTATGTAAAACTTCTAAACCATTTACATTAACTCAGTAGTTATACATATATGTTTATTATATTTATTACAGATAGACATTTCAGTTCAGCAGGTTACTGATGGAAATAGTTTGTAACTCTCCCTAGCACCTTTGATTGAGGTATACTTAGTGCCATTCAGGACAAAAGTATCTCCACCTGCCTCTGACATGCATGTAACTTCCATCAATTGTTTATAAGCATTTATATATTATATAACATCAGCATACAGCTTATTTGTGAAATAATTAGTGTCACTACAACATCCTGTCCCGTTGCAACTTCTGTAAGTAACGCTAAGTCGACAGGGAAGTCTTTTATCTTTTAGTCAGAATAAACGTGCACTTAGTTTGTAATGCAGTAAATTCCCTGCTGTATTAATAAGACTTTTGTGTGATATTTGAATTCTTGAATATTTGGAGGCTGATGTTAAAATAAAACAAAAATGCTTATCCAGAGCAGAGTACTTTTAGCTCTGATATGAGGGATTTAAATACTGGAATAAACCCCACCCAACATTTTTCTTTTTATGTAAAAATGTAGGAATTTTATTAGTACCTCGAAAACACTGTAAAATTAACTTCTATTAAATAAATACTAATATTCAGAATTTTGGACATTTTAATTTTGACATTTATGGGTCTTTTTACTCTGCATGATTTTAATGTTTTCATTTTTAAGATATTTTTTCAGTTACTTCTTTATTCTAAGTAGTAAAACAGTAAGACATCTAGGCCCAAATCTCCATTCCCAAAATAATGAGATATGTAATAGAAGCATTTTTATTTTTCACGGCAAGAGGAAATGCATCATATTATAAAAATATCAGCTTCAGTAGAGTAATAGAAAAACTTTAGACAAAGAGTTATTTGACATTACAAATGGGATAAAGTAAACTCTGCAGACTTAGAAATTTGAGGATTCAGATAGAAGAAAGTATCAAATAAAGGACACAACTCTGAGAAGTAAGAAGGGAGATAAATAAATAATGCTACTAAAATAAAACAAAAATATTAAATGGCATTTGAGATGCCTCAATTAACATAATATGTTTTTATTTTCTCACAAGAGCACAGATACCTAGGAACCAGGGTGGGAAGTTGTCATTGCATTTTTAAAGTGATATACTTGCTTAAAAATTATTTGTAGTTTTCATACCCTTTGGCCACACATTTGCTTATGTATAAAAAATGTTATTTTCCAGAAGACTGAACTCTATTCTATGTGACATTAAAAGATTCCTTCCCCTTGGCCCATCAGTTTAACGATGTGATAAATTCAGCTGTAACACAAATGACAAACACTGTATGCGATCCTTTTAATTTTTTTCAAGGAAGATAGAAATGGAGAAATCTGTATTTTGTGCCTCAGGCTTTTCTTCTGCTCAGTGTAGAGATCCATTTTGCATTTTTACATTAGTAATTGTTGTTATCCAGAACATAAAGTGTGTTAGAATGACAAGCTGTACAAATACAGATGACACCTACTATTATTACCATGAAATGCTGTGCAGTGGATATTTCAATCCCACAGTGTTTCATTGTAACAGATTTGGGTAAGGAAAACACTAATAAAAAGTATAGGCAAATTTATCTGGTTTCTATATAGCAAACTAGGTTCTGCAGTGCTTTTCAGAAGAGGAACAAAAATACAAGAAGGTGATTTTGGCAATGAAAAGAAAAATACAGCATGCCAGCATGGTTTGCCATTAAACTGGTCCAGAGACCATTTCCGTAAGGTAATTTGCACACAGCCAGGCCTGTGCTGGAGGTGAGAGGGCTCTGCTGATGGGGGTGCAAACTTTCTGTGCCAACTGCCCTTAGTGCCAGAAACTTTCCAGGACTTGCTTAATTTACTAGTATAGATGTAAGAGCCAGATGTGCCTGTCTTGCTGTGGTAGCACCAAGACTTTTAATGAAATTGTGGAGTCATTTTGTGCCCATTGTTCAGAAACAGTAACTGACAGACCAGTGAAAGAAGGCTTGGTTAACACAAATTTGCTACTTTACTCCCTGTGATTCAGTTATATCCATAAAATGAGAATTAATGTACCTTATCACCATGCTATAAAATAGATTTATTAATACTTGTGGCATCACCATGATAAGAAGCTCAGGAAAGAGATAGTTGATAATACTGCTAAACTACAAGGAGAGCTGTGTTTTCTTGTGAGACAGACATGAGCCACATCATGAGAGCAACAATACTGAATGGATGTTCATTCTCTAACCATTGTCTCTAGTGAGTGCTGAAAAGCTGTGGATCTTGTCAGAAATCAAGGAATATGTGATTACATGACTATGCAATTGATGCCAGTAACCTGATGCATAAACACAAGGGGTCCAAATGAAGGTTGGCCAAGGAGCTGCCAACCTGTCCTAAGATGGAATGTTTGAAACCTCAATTTGGTGTGTGCATGTGTATGTGTGCTTGAAAAAAAAGGTTTCCGATTTTAATGAACACAATTCTTTCCCCAGAAGATGAGAGTTTCTGTAATAATCACATGCCTGTCCATGGTAATTAAGAAAAGTCAATGCTGTGGTAAAGCTTGTTACTTGTCTAGTGCCTTCATTAGAATTGCACAGGGAGTGGGAGTACTAGGCTCTCTATAGGCTTACAGCTCTGTGAGTACTGGTTTTAATAAGCTCTGCAAATATGTTCCTTGATCATTTATTGTTAACAAATAGCATGAGTGTCATTCACTAGGTAAAGCACTTCGTTGCAGCACGATGTCTGTCCTGTTCTGTTCTGTTCTATTCTGTTCTGTTCTGAAGAGGTCCAAGGGGAATGAGCAGCCTTGTCCCCAAACAGGTTTGACAAGGATGCTGTTTTTGTAACAGCTGCAAATATATTACCTTTCTATCAGATGGATTTTTGAGAAACGTTCTTACGTGGAAGGAAAAATCATGAGGTGAAATACGGATTTATGAAAGGAATGCATTTTGCAACATAGTGGATATTATACAGTCTTATCAGTGGACAAAGAAAGCAGAAAAACTATAGCTATTACCATACAGTAATGAGATAATTAATTGGAACTATTCTTCCTGAAGTTCTAAATATAGCTTCACTATAGCTATCATAAGAAAAACCAAGCTTCAGCTTAGATGATATCACAATGACATAAACACATCTTTTTCTGTGTCAGTGCTATTGTTGCAAATATTTTGCTCTGCTGTGTCTCATGTCATGACAGAGATGATTTACTGGGGGGGAAACTTCAACATTTCTCTCATATTGATTTGCTTCTACTGAATCCCACATCACCAGATCATTAAACTGGAAATATCAGTATCTTCTTTAATGTATAATTCAGCAAATACTACAAACATACATACCTTTTATCAGTATGTAGACATTCAGAGTCATGCTTTCATACTTCTATCCTTTCACCTGCCTTCACACCTCACAAAATGAGAAAAAAAAGACACTCTATGCCATAAAATATATATAAAAATATATATAAAAATAAATTGCAAGAATATTACTCTTAGTTCTCATTTTAAAAAGGGTATTTTCTTTATGAAGCAGCAACACAGTAAGGTTACTTCACCTCTCTACAACTTGGAAAAAAATTTATCTGCGTGTCAGTACCTGTGTTCAGTTCTGGGCCCCGCACTGCAAGAAGGACTTTGAGGTGCTGGAGTGTGTCCAAGGAATGGCTGAGGGAGCTGGGAGTGTTTATCCTGAAGAAAAAAGGACTCAGGGGAGACCTTACCCCTCTCTACCTGAAAGGAGGTTGTAGCCAGTTGGGGACTAGCCTCTTTCACGTGACAAGTGACAAGAGGTAGTGGCCTCAAGTTGTGCCAGGGAAGGTTTAGCTGGATATTAAGGATATTTATTGACCAAAAAAGTTTCCAAGCATTGGAACAGACAGCTCAGGGAAGTGGTTTNTCAATTTGGTGTGTGCATGTGTATGTGTGCTTGAAAAAAAAGGTTTCCGATTTTAATGAACACAATTCTTTCCCCAGAAGATGAGAGTTTCTGTAATAATCACATGCCTGTCCATGGTAATTAAGAAAAGTCAATGCTGTGGTAAAGCTTGTTACTTGTCTAGTGCCTTCATTAGAATTGCACAGGGAGTGGGAGTACTAGGCTCTCTATAGGCTTACAGCTCTGTGAGTACTGGTTTTAATAAGCTCTGCAAATATGTTCCTTGATCATTTATTGTTAACAAATAGCATGAGTGTCATTCACTAGGTAAAGCACTTCGTTGCAGCACGATGTCTGTCCTGTTCTGTTCTGTTCTATTCTGTTCTGTTCTGAAGAGGTCCAAGGGGAATGAGCAGCCTTGTCCCCAAACAGGTTTGACAAGGATGCTGTTTTTGTAACAGCTGCAAATATATTACCTTTCTATCAGATGGATTTTTGAGAAACGTTCTTACGTGGAAGGAAAAATCATGAGGTGAAATACGGATTTATGAAAGGAATGCATTTTGCAACATAGTGGATATTATACAGTCTTATCAGTGGACAAAGAAAGCAGAAAAACTATAGCTATTACCATACAGTAATGAGATAATTAATTGGAACTATTCTTCCTGAAGTTCTAAATATAGCTTCACTATAGCTATCATAAGAAAAACCAAGCTTCAGCTTAGATGATATCACAATGACATAAACACATCTTTTTCTGTGTCAGTGCTATTGTTGCAAATATTTTGCTCTGCTGTGTCTCATGTCATGACAGAGATGATTTACTGGGGGGGAAACTTCAACATTTCTCTCATATTGATTTGCTTCTACTGAATCCCACATCACCAGATCATTAAACTGGAAATATCAGTATCTTCTTTAATGTATAATTCAGCAAATACTACAAACATACATACCTTTTATCAGTATGTAGACATTCAGAGTCATGCTTTCATACTTCTATCCTTTCACCTGCCTTCACACCTCACAAAATGAGAAAAAAAAGACACTCTATGCCATAAAATATATATAAAAATATATATAAAAATAAATTGCAAGAATATTACTCTTAGTTCTCATTTTAAAAAGGGTATTTTCTTTATGAAGCAGCAACACAGTAAGGTTACTTCACCTCTCTACAACTTGGAAAAAAATTTATCTGCGTGTCAGTACCTGTGTTCAGTTCTGGGCCCCGCACTGCAAGAAGGACTTTGAGGTGCTGGAGTGTGTCCAAGGAATGGCTGAGGGAGCTGGGAGTGTTTATCCTGAAGAAAAAAGGACTCAGGGGAGACCTTACCCCTCTCTACCTGAAAGGAGGTTGTAGCCAGTTGGGGACTAGCCTCTTTCACGTGACAAGTGACAAGAGGTAGTGGCCTCAAGTTGTGCCAGGGAAGGTTTAGCTGGATATTAAGGATATTTATTGACCAAAAAAGTTTCCAAGCATTGGAACAGACAGCTCAGGGAAGTGGTTTGTCACCATCCGTGGAAGTATTTAAAAGCCAAGTAGATGTAGCACCTGGGGACATAGTTTAGTGGTGGAACAGGTAGTGCTGGGTTAATGATTGGACTTAATGATATTAAGGGTCTTTTCCAGCCTAAATGATTCTATGATTCTGTAATAATTTCATGGGTGCTGGCTCAGCACTTCCCACTGTACCCAGCAAGTACAGCAACAGGAGTGCTTACTACAGGCTGTGTATTCTCCTGTGCTCAGATACTCTGCAGTCAGCATTGGGAAGCCTGTGATTTGAGAAGTCAAGGCTTAGTGCAGTGCTAGGATCTAACAATTGAGGCCCAGGATGGAATAACATCATGGGACCAGACTGTTTTCAGGGGTATATATTCTCCTCATTAAGGATTGATCTGAAACACACCGAAAGCATAGAAAAATTTATGATGAGCTTGTAAATCCCCTAATATCTGGTGTGAATGGTAAAATACATTAGTCTCCAGGCAACCATGCGGAGATGTTCCTAGGAAGGATCTCTCTCACTCCACAGCTTGTCCCTTTCACTAACTGGGTTGACAAAAGTAGTGCTTGCAGGCCCATAAGACACAATGGGTCTCATAACTGTTCTCAGTGCAGTCAGGCTATGCCTCACCATCTATAAGCAAATACTTAACTATAGCAGTATGGCCTAAACTTCTAGTATTTTTGCACCAGTTTGTCAGCAGGACTGCCAGCCTCAAAATTTGTATCAAGGCAAAGTGAAAAGGTTGAATATCAGTTCTGTCTTAGCTATACTTTGGGCTTTGTTCTGCTCCAGGAAACAAAAAGGCAGGGGATGGGTGAGAAGACAGAAGTCTCAGTACTTGTCTTTTTTGTAGATTGCCCATCGTAACTCATAGAAGCATTTTTGTTCGTCGTCTCAAAATCAAATTTCTCTGTTTTGTTTTACAAATGTATGATTCACTAACATCTCAGTTGGAGCCTCCTATGTTATTCCAGCTTGATAGCTGCTAATGGGGATGGGGAATGGCAGCCAGGAATGTGGCATCTTCAGTGGATTCCAACTTCACTGTGTATAATTTTCCAGCTGCAGTAACCCCAGGAAATTGTATGCTAAGAAGCACTGCTCAATGAGGTATGCATATGGATTTAGAAAATGGTTTATTCTTTTACGCTTTCTCAACCATAATGCTTAATGTTAAATAGTAGGTCTTCTAGTGAAGTTCAGAGAGTGAGACAGATCACACATTGAAAACCTCACAAGAAAATACAAAGCTTTGATTTTACCTTCGTGTAATGCCACCTGCCTGTGAGATAAAGAACTGATTTTAAATGCTGAGCAAATATTCAAGACAACTTGTTTTAGAATCCAGACGTTTTTAGTGGTCCCATTGGTAACATCCTTCACTTTTTTTCAGTAAATCTTAATTCCTATTCTTCAAAATCTAGATAGATAGCCTTTGACAAGCTGTCCTTTAGTATATACTCATGTGTAAGCTCGTGTTGTCCTAGAGGTGAATTTTGTTTTGCCTTTTGAATCTCAGCTTAGAACAAAAACCATGTATTTTCAGAAGTGGTTCATTAAGTAACTTGTACTGTTTCATTAATTGACCGCTTAAAAGTGGAAATTTTATAGAGTATGTGATTTAATATTATCAGAACACTCTGAGTACAGCTGATGCTCTGCAAAGAAGATTGTCAGATTTATTATGTTACGATTTTTGTTAGAATTTTCATTATGAGAGCAAACAAGATTAAAGCTTATTACTGCATTAAAAACAGCTTTGCAGTTCATGTATACACATACTTTGTAGTGTGTAGAGCTTTTATGAAAAAACACAAGAGGCAAAAGTATTTTAGCCAATTTATTTCCTAATATGAAATGGAAAAAAACCACAAAAAATCCAACCCAAAACAAAACAAAAAAGGTCCAGACACTTGAGAATAATTGGAATATTGAGTTTATTTCTGGGCATCTCATCATAGAAATTAGTTATCTTTTTAATACTTGGACATATTTCTTATGAGAGAACAGCTTAGACAGTGATTTAGAGCAGGACTTTATTTTCATTAAATGGTCACATCTGTGCTTTGGCTGCAAGTGAATATGCAATCACTGAAAAATTATGCAAACAAACATTACTCTTGTGTTTAAATTCCAGTGAGAGTGTTTAGCTGACCTCTGTTCCAATTTGACTCTCTCCCATTTTTATTCTGTAGTCATGTTTTACACCAAAAAAAAAAAAAAATCCACTTGATTGTAAACTAATGCTTTCCAGTTGTAAGTTTCACATAACTAATGATATTTTTCTTCAGAAACTCAGATTTATCAGCTTGTCATTTATTTCCAGAAAACAGACAGCAATACTCGTAGTATAATCCCTCTTGCATGAGTTTCATTTTGATCCTTGAAAATGCAACCAATGTAGAGTGTCACTTGCCAAAAAATATCAACAAGATAACCTTGCCACTTAAGGTAGGTCAAGTGAACTTCATGATTACCATAGCAAGTAAATATTAAGTAAATATATGTATAGTAGCACTGTTATCACAGAAATATACCACTACAGTAATATTTACTATTTTAAGTAAATAATAAGTGGGGGAATCATATAAATTTAATTTTATTGCACTGTCTGTGGCTGATGTTTTCTACTGTACTTTTAGCAGTAGCAGTGTGAAAATACTGAATTTGGGAAAAAAACCTGATTCTTACTTGAGGAAGACATAAGATTTGCATAGTAGATTGTCTCTGTTACTGGTATAATGCCCATTGCATATTCAGCTGTTACGACAATAAGCACGGACCCAGTCGGGATAAGCCCACTGATGTCATCACATATGTCACATATCACATATGCCATACACAGCCCTTTTCCCACTGTAGTTTACTCAGTAGTCCAGCTTTAATGAGCTATGTACTAATTAAAATAAAATGAAAGTTAATTGTTTTGCTGGTGTCTTATTTTCTGAAGATTGGTGGTGATATGGTGGTGCTTTCTCAAAACGTCACTAAGGTGCCAGGGAGTGTTAGGGAGTTACAGACACAGCCACCCCAAATCAGGAGCATCAGCCATAACCCAAATTTCTGAAATGAAACATGGTTGATGACTGTTTTAACCTCAGGAGTATTGAGGCACATGTAAATTAAATAACTATTCTCTCTCCAACTTGGATCTGCTTCCTCATAACCCAAGTGTAGCAAATTCAGTCTAGACAAATGGCAGAATAGTCACCATAAACTGAAGTAAAAGTAGTGAAATATATTATTTTGTCCTTCATCAGTTTTTAGGGGAGAAGTCTCCAGCTTTTCATTTTTTCACCATGTGATGAGAACTAAAATCTGTTTCTTTTGATCAGATTGGAGCACAATAATTATTTACTTTCTCATATAGCATGATATGTTCATTATTCCTACTAAAAAAAGAAAAAGAGAAAAGGATCGTGCAACATTTTCACTGCATTTGCCATTAATGAATGAGAAATTAATGAGGAGAAAATGACTTGTAGTACTGTTCCACCACACTTTGAAGGCTGTTGGCATGGAAAGCTGAGCTTATCAGTGTAAGAGTTTCATTTGAAAGCTGACTAGTTCAATCACAGAAACCTTTTTTAGTGAAATGGGAGTGACTAGAGAGAGACAAATCAGGCGGGGCACGCTATCGGGAATTGAAATATCTGAAGATATTCTGGGCTAATACAGTGGAAGTACCAGATTTACACTGATTATATGCTTTTCCCCATCCTTCCAAAAATAACAGTGTGTGCAGCCATAGAAGCAAAACCAAAGATCTGGCAAAAGGATGAACATTTAAAACTTTCTGTAGTTTTGATATTACCCACTCATGTAAGCACAAAATTTAATAAATATTGATATAATTATTAAAACACTAAAATTAAATAATCAGCTACAAATGTGTGCTTAATGATGCTCTAAAAGTGCATTTAAGCCTTCATTTTTCTGTGTTCAAATATCATATAAATATTACTGAATGATAAAATTTCTGTTGGGACAAATTTTCAAACCTAAAGATAACTCAGAGGCTGGGGTGATAGTCTGCTGATTATTTTTGTTGACAATGATTGAAGAAGCCTCTCCTTTGCAACATTACAAATCTGCTCAGAATAAAGGGAAAAGACATGCTTTAGAAATGTTTTAGCTCTGTGAAGCCTCTAAGGCTACTCTTAAATGCAGCTTGTAAAGCTCCTGCTCCAACTCCCACTGAAGTTAGTGACAAGTTTTCTACTGACTTCAGTGGCAGCCCATACTACAACTGCAGCTGTCAAAACAGCTAGAAACCAGTCATAAGATCAGGCAGCACACCAGTACATATTAATTTTAGCAGAAATTATACTTTGGGCAGCTCAGAAAAGAAACAAAATTGACCTCATTGTTTGTGAAGAAATGTGTCTCCCACCATACTGTGCAGCAGAGGAAGTGAGAGCTGTCAGGACTCTTGAGCATTTAAGCATGAGAATTGGAACTAAAAATGTGAAACTGTGAAACTAAAAATAATAATAAAGAACCTTACAGAGCCAGTAGTTTAAACTCTATTTTAGTCTTCAAAACCAAATAAGTGCTCATTACATTTTCAAATGGTCTCATAGGAGGTAACAATTCCAGTTAGAACTGGTCAAGAACACTGGAAAAATTGCCCACACAATTAAGGATAGATCAAATAGTAAGTATAGTTACTTAGGTGTAGCTGCTGCGTATTCTATGTATTGTTGTAAGAGTGATTAACCTCGTTATTCTGTAATTGGGCTTTTTTCAATGTGTTCTTTGCAAGACAGGTATACTTGTTCCCAAACTTAACAGATATTTCACTGATTTCAGCTAGGTTCTAATGCACTTTGTGAAGCGAGCCAGAAAAGTAACAGAATTTTGCCTTTCACAGTTCGATCTCTGTACCCTTACAACTCATTTTTTTGTTAATGAGGTAAGAGTTAAAAAGAATTTGTAATACTATATAAACTTGAGGGCAGTATTGCTTTTAAACTAATTTTCCTGGAATGGCAGTGTGTCAATAAAAGAAAATGTGCAAACATTAAAAAAGAAAAAAAATTCCCTAGTCTTGTTTCCTTTCACTCCCTGTGGCTTCCTGAAACCAAATTCCAACTGCTACTGTTTAGTGAGCTACTTAAACCTCTGTGTTACTTAAGACACATCTGTAGTGTCAGGGTTTTCAAAGCAGATGCAGCTGAGAACACGTGCTTCTGCCAAAAAAAAATCATTCTAGGACAGTTCTGCCCCCATCTCTATACTCCCAACCCCTCCCTTTTCCATATGCAAATATAGCATGCTGTATCTTTTGTTCACTGTGGTGTGTGGGACAAAGGGTTGAAAAGAGCAAGAGGAAACTTCGTAAGCCAACTTTGTGACCAAACCCAGCGTATCAGGGCGCTACAATCTTTCAGTTGTTTTATATATATATATTTAATGCTCTTACCAAGATACTCAGTATCAATCCAGAGAAATCAAAAGCAAGTCCTGAAAAGAGCCCAGAAATTAAATCTGCAGTCTACAATCTAGGAAATCAGGACCAGTGCACAGTCACTGCTATGCCAAAGCAGAAGGCACCCTTTGAGTAAAGATATATTTCTAATGAAGTTGCTCAGGTATTCAAAGTTTTTAAACAAATGTGAGCGTGATATTCAGCAGTTGAAGTTTGGCAACTACCATAGAAAACAAAACTGGTTTTAACTGGATTTTAACAGAATATTTTTCTTTATGGGTTTGGGTTTTTTTAATTTGCTGTAGTACTGTGGAAAACCAGGAAATCATAGAATTATAAAAAGGCTTAGATAGGAAGGTTCTTTAAAATCCTCTAGTTCTGACCCTCCTGCCGTGGAGAGGGAGGCCACCCACTAGATCAGGTTGCTCAGTGAAGTGTCATGTTGCAAAGGTCTCATTCCTCAGAAGGGTGGGAAGGTGGGTGGCTGAACATTCCCAAAATGTAAGAGCAGTTCTCCATGCTGTGCTGCTCACAGCAGTAGGGTAGAGAGCCCTGCTTCTGTAACCATCTGTGGGAGCAGAGCTGAGTCTTGCTGCCTGTGGCCAAGCCAGACCAGTGACTTGTCCTGCCTTGAGTGGCTTAAGCAATGGGACAGATCACTTGAGGATCTCCATGAGGTTAAGGCAGAAGGCCAGTAGCAATTCAGTCAAACAGGGAAGCAATAGTTGTGGAAGTAAAGAAAGCATTTAAACTAGGAAAATGTATGGATTACAAACTAATTAGAAGTTTTTTGTGTTTTCCTTTGGATCTAAAATCTCATATTCCCCTGTATCTTTTTTATCCAAAGCCTTTGATACTGTCTTCCATGGCTTTCTCCTGGAGAAGCTGTCAGCCCATGGCTTGGACAGGTGCACTTTTTGCTGAGTACAAACTGTCTGGATAGCTGGGCCCGGAGAGTGGTGGTGAATGAAGTCACATCCAGCTGATGGCTGGTCTTTTCCTCTGAGATTCTGTGATTCAGTGATTCTATTTCCCTCAGCTGTCTAAATCCTACAGCAAAACTGCCTGGAGATCTTAATAATAATGTAACATAGGAATGTTAATCCTTGGCTGAATTTGAAACACTGAAAGCAAGTAGTTATTTTTTGCTTTTTTTGGTTTTTTTTTCTTTTTTTTTCTTTTCAAGCACATATTGCTGCAGAGCACTGAACCATTAGTATTATTAGCATGAGTACTTAAATCATGAGCATAAAAATAGAAAACTGAATGGAATGTAAAATTCCCATGGGTACCATTACGAAGAATAAAATATGCTGTAGATTATCTGCTAAAATGCGTCTTTTAAACCATCATTCCAGGGAAATTAGCCATATATCATAAGATAATGGATCTTAATGTGTTTACATTTTAAATAAACCACATTTCTGTATCAAGATTGTTATGAACTTAACCTTGGTATTACTGGTTAGCCATCAAGAGTTTGAAACAAAACATATCTAAAAGGGTTTTTTTGGACAGAGGAAGAATCAGGAAACTGGCATTTGTTGTCAAGAAGCAAGCGGTCCTGTGGAGTGAATGGCTGAGTGAGTGAGTGACAGACTGTGCACACTAGGTAGGATCTACAGCAGGAGAAATTTACATGAGGCTGTTTTTCGCTAATTTAATTATCAAAAACCCATTACCACAACTTGTAATATTCAGTATTTCACAGATCTTCCTATTGTGAATGAAGATGGAGTGGATTTTCTCTGCAAGGACTGTAGGAACACTTTACTAGCAGTTAACCTATTTTAGCCAGCTTCTCTGGAAGAGAAGAAAAAGCCTTTAAATTGAGTCCCAGTGGGTCACTTCCTTCAGATGTGTCCATTGTGGAATTTGGTAGGAACTCTCCTATTTCAGAATATCTGCTTCCATGTGTAGTCCTGAAATGGGTAGTCTGCAATCCCTGACTCATGGCTATCTGATGCCTTAGCCATGCAAGGATCAAGCAATTTTGAACAAGGAATCTGCATTTCATTTGAAACAGGCAATTTAGCTCTAGTCAGATTGTGAATTAATTTGGAGTATATTTTTTCCGATGACCATACTGGCAAACAGTTTTCCTGGAACTCTTAAAGATCCTGTGACAACTACTGTAATCTGCAAGGTGTTCTGGATTCTCTCACTGGACAGAAATTGGTACCTGAGAGTAAATGTTATATCCACTTCTGCTTATTTTTTTTCTTGTATTTATTTTGGTAGTGTCTGTCTCTTAGCAGCCACAGTAGCAACCTGAAATCATGCCTTATTTCGAGTGCTGGCCTTGCTTTCTCCAGTTGTCTGGTGCAGCAGATTTCCTTGGTGAGCAGACATATGCTTATGGCTGTATTAATTGGAGGCAGTTACAAAATTTTCCTTCAGTTGCAAGCTGTGAACTGTGGTCTTCCAATGAGAGAAAAAGCTTCTATAATGACAATGTATTTTTAATTTTACCTAAATCAATTTTTTTCCTCGTTGTTGTTTTGTTTTGCTGTGAGGTAATGTAAAGCTGTGGTAAGACTGACTTGGTCAAAATAGTGCGTTAGCTGATGCTGAAAACACCCTTTATGACTCTGCTGTATAACACAAAATAATTATTTGACAATTGACACTGTGTGTGTGTTCCTAATGTCCATTAAAAACAAAGTTTTAACTTTGGAACAAAGCCAAAAAGTTGTCATGGAAAGAAAATACTTGAAATCATGGGAACACCATTAATTTCTGATAATTCTAAATGAAAGCATATTCTTTATCAACTTACTTTTTAAACTGTTTTGTATAATGTCCTGTTATATCTCTTTAATATATATTACCAGTTAGCAGCATGATATAATGTTCTCTGTTAATATCCAGCCTTTTTTTGCCCAATTATAGTGGAATTTATTCAAATCTGGCATGTACCACTTGGCAAGGCAGCCTGTATTGCAGCTGTTGCTGCTTTCTCCATATTACAGTCTCTACAAATACTTTTTCTTTTCCTGTTATCATGCATGCATTGGCTTTTGCAACTTTGAAATAGTAGTGCCGTGAAGTGCATGAGAAATGCAGAGTATAACTTTGAATTTGAAGAGTATAACTGTAACTCTGCATTTAGGGACTAGAATTGAAAATAGCAGCCAAACCAGCTGAAGAGTCTGCTTGGCATGTAAAAAGTGTCTTGAACAGGATTCTCCAGGTTGGCTTCTATTTTATATAAAAACCTGGGAATTTAGCAGGGAGAGATAAGCTAGTAGAAACTTTAAATTTATTCATCAGTGTAAGCAACCTTGTGAAACACTGTTCTGCATTTTAAGTGGAGCACTGTTTTCATGAAAGACATTTGGAGAATAATCCATTTTTCCTTTGTTGTATTTTTATAAAAATGATTCAAAGCAATAGTTTTTAAAATAAGCAGTAATTTTTCGTTTCACCTAGAAATCAAATGTCTCATATAAATAAATACCTTTTGAAAATTAAATGTACACTTTTTTTTTTTTTTTAACATGAGCGTGGACATGTCTATTTGTAAATATTAAGATAGTATCTGGAAGCCTATTGGAAGGAGCTCTTTCCAGTTTTCACATGAATAAGAAACCAAAGGACTGGATATGACTTGTTGTGTTCAGATCTTTGAGCAGAAGTTAATCTGTGAAGAAACTTCCATGAAAGAAAAGGCAGATTCTAAATCTGTTGCCAAGAGGTGGATCTGAACCCAGGCTGTTCAACCAGCAAAAGAACTTTAAAAGCGAAATAATTTTCTGAATTGATGAAGGCAAAACTGATGTTAGTTGTCTGGTAAGATGGTGAAATACAGTATAAGCTGTGTGTGGTAGTAACAGCAAAGTAGATGACATAATTCCCCACTGAATTGCAGAGCCCAAATCAATTTGTTTAAGAGCATGAAGCATCTTAGACTGCAGAAACAAGCAAAGCCAAGGCAAAGGGTAACAAATCAGCCACTCTGGTTGTCTGGCTACGTCATCCTTTATGAAGGAGAGGTTACACAATAATTTTTTCTCTTTTTCAAAATAGAAATTTTAAAAAAATTTAAAAGCATCTTTAGATTGCTAGACACCTTTTTTGTAACTCAACCCGTCAAAAAGTCTTTCTGAAATCTGCTATATATTTTTCAGGGAGCTGCTGTCTTATTTTGTGGATATAGCTCATTTACAGATCTATTTCCATCACGCAGACACATTAAGCTTCCAGACTGAACTACTGTTCAGCTCTGTGCCTTCAGAAGCGGAAAGATGACTATCAGTTTTTTCTTACACTGTAACTTCTGGTTATACTTTAAAAAACAAACAAACCAACCAAAAATATGCACTAAAAATAAATTGAAATGAAAATACTAAAAATTAAATATGTATCTAGCTTTAGGTAAACTAACTGAACTTGCATTAGGCCATTATCCAATTTTTTTGTTAAAGAGAAAATATTCTAATAGATGTGTTTATTACCAAAAGAATATATACTTTCATAAATATTTGCTTTGTAAGCAGTATAACACCCACAACACGGTACTGTTCCATGAGTACTTTTACAAAGTTGAAATTATTAGGAACCCTGGATCTTCTCGTGCCAAACCCCCCTGTCATGGGCAGGGACACCTTCCACTAGGTCAGGTTGCTCAGTGCCCCATCCTACCTGATCTTGAACACTTCAGGGCTGGGGCATCCACAGTTTCCTTGGGCAAGCTGTTCCAGTGCCTTGCCATCCTCACAGTCACCAATTTCTTCTTAATATCTAATCTAAATCTATCCTCTTTCAATTTATAGGCCCCTGTTAGATGCTGGAAGGCTGCTGTAAGGTCTCAATGGACCCTTCTATTATCCAGGCTGAACTACCCCAGCTCTCTCAGCCCGTGTCCATGGGAGAGGTGGTCCCACACTCTGATCATCTTTGTGGCCCTCCTCTGCACCCACTCTCACAGGTGCACATCCTTCTTAGGTGGAGAGTCAACAAGATGTTGGTGCTGCAGGCACACACACACCTCTAATTCCTCCTTTTTATTCCCCATGCTGCATGTGTGATTGCACAGAAGCGTTTAGGCTGGGTCCCTGATAAATCTGTCTTACTGGCTGGAGTGGCTGGGATCCCTCTCTGCTGCTCTTCAGGTGCTCCTACTGACCTGTTGTCCCTCTCTGGGGTCTGGGCATCTATGGCTGGGTGTGGCATCAAACTGGAATGGGCTGAGGTTACCTTCCTTTGGGAAATTTAGTTAAAAGCCCTATTCACCAACTTGCTAAGAAGAAAAAAAAGTTTAGGTTAGCAGTGACAGGTCTGGTTCAGCAGATGTGCTGCAATACAGAGAGAAATACAAATCTTGGTCCTGACAAGATGGGAATTTCATGGCCAGAGAATCAGAAGAGTGTACGCTGTACCCAAAACAAATTTGCTCTCAAGATTTATTCTGCTTGAAACTTAAGTGATGGAAAGCCAGGTTGGAAGTTTCTTATATTCTCATTATTCCTGTAAACTGCATGATCAGATACCTGGAAAGCTGAAAGAGCTTGGCTGGGGAATAAAGAAAAAAACACGCAGTGCATCTGAGATGGCAGGTTCAAGGAGAGGACAGACACCTGTTAAAGTTCTTTCTATAAACTGATAATAATCCTCTAATCTTTTACAAGTATTTTTAAACTATGATGGTACCTAACCAGCAGTTTGTCACTAGACCAAAGATTCAAAAATCACAGACCAAGTTTCAGACAAAATTCGTACTTTTCTAATTCTGGCTTATTATCTTCTGTTTGTTTGTAAACTTGACATTACCTACCTCTGCTGAAGTGACCCGATTTTTTTTTTCATCCCAAAGTCCAGTCTTGGTTTTGGTTTCTTTGTTTGCTTTAAAATCTGTAGGTGTTTAAGATCAGCATCTACTGAACACAAAATCAGGTGAAACTGAAAGCCACATATCGGAAGCGTTTATTTGTGGGAGTCCTTGCTCTGAAGGGTTGCAGAGCACTATAAAACAAGCACTAATTTTTAGCATCGGGAGAAGCTCTTCACAGATATAATTTTAATATCATGTAAAGCTCTTAAGTTTTATTCTACTTTTATGGATCAAATTTGTACTACTGTCAATGGTCATGGCTGAAAAGCCAAATTTAAAAGTCTTTATTTAACCTTTGCTGCTTAGCTACTTAACTGGCTTGTTTTGTCAGCAAGCGAAAAACCCCTAAAACCTTAAATTTAATTTTGCTGATTCATACTTAATTCACTTCTACCCCAAAGAAGAATTACACATTAAGAATCCATCTTTCTCCCATAAATTAAATATAAGCACCTTTCATAAGGTTATCTACTCTTTCTTGAGGAGTAGTTTCTGCCTGTTTGGGGAGCAGGAAGTCTCCTAACAATGATGTGTGTCCTCCTGAGACTTTCCTAGTGCTTCCTGACCTCAGGCATTCCAGCAGCCCAATCACCATCTAATGAGAATCAGGAAAACACTGCTAATTGATTTAATGAAGGATGTTGATTTACTTCAGATGAGAATCTGCTTCAATAAATTTAGAGCCACTTGAAAAAGCAAAGAGATCTGATCAAGTATTAGTTTTTTGATCTGAGATACGTATTTTAAGCACTTTTCTCCTCTCCTTTGACATCCTGACTGCATGGGATTACTTTTGTGTCCTATAAATTGCTTTATCTTCAGAAGGTAGATGGGAATGGTTAGTCATCTCTGTGATTTATGTGGTTGGATATGAGTGTGTTAATTTTGTCCCCCATAGATGGGTCATGCAGTATCTCAGTGCAAATCCCTTATTTTTATAAGTCTAGGCTGTTCCAGTCAGATCTCCAAAATATTCTCAGTGAGTGGGGATCTGTGGTGGATACATAGCTGTTGCAGTCATGGCCTTCTCATGCCTAGGCATCCAAGGAATGTAGAAGCCCATGACCCAGGGAGGCCAAGTTCTGGTCTTAGATGAGATCTTGGGAAGCATTTATATATTCTTTCCACACATCTATTGACTTATAGCTTTCAGGATTCTGCAAGAATATTTGCAACAATCATGTCTTATCATGACCAACTTCCCATATGTTGTTTGTGAAGATGTCTCTGGAGCTGGAACATCACTTGTTACGGCTGGGGGTTGTAGTTGTCAAAGCAGGCAACAGCATTAACCCTGTCTGTGCTTTGTCACTTGCCATGGGATGTGTGCATTAATATCACTTTCCCTATACTCTGCGCAGTATCTACAGCATTGCCTGACCGGTACTGGCAAATCCTAATTCCTTCTGCCTCATGTTCCAGTCTGGCTGCACAGAAGGCAGCTGTGGTCAAAAAGCCTTGTGAGATGTAGTGCCTGGGCATGTGGATCTCGCCAAGAGGCTGCACATGTTTCTGAAGGCAGGCGCTACCCCTGTCTGCCATGAGGTATGTGAGCTGGAGCCACCCTCTGCTATACTGGTCAGACAATTAGCAGGGGTGCCTAAGTCTGGCTGAAGGTTCAGTCAGCCATAAGAGGTAAACACACCCAAGGGTGAGGCAGAATTTCACCAAAAGAATGCCTGTAAAATCTAAAATTTGATGTAATATTTTTAAACTGAGATTCTCCTTTTCTCATGTTGCTAGCTCTGCCATTGGTCTACTGAAGGGCTTTTAAAAAGGTCTCTTTTCTCCTGGCTGCTGGTTCTTGAATTAAGTAAAATGATGCTCTGCATTATACTGAGAGTCCATTTGGGCTTTCCTAAAGGAAAACCCCTACATAAGATTTTTACCTTTTTTGTCTTTTTAAGAGGAAAATCTGTGCCAAATATGTTGCCAGATTTATTCTTTTAACTTTCTGTGACAAAGATAATTGAATTCATAGCTTGCACCCTGAATAAATCCTTTCTTTCTAGCTTATGGTGTGATTGATGCAGTAAAATTGGTGTCAGCTCAGTAAATTCCACATTTATTTTGACTTTAAATAAACATGAGCATAAAGTTAGGCTGAAAAGAGGAGCTGTGTGATTTGGGAATTTGTGATTTGCCATTTTAACAGGCACCCACCTGCCCATGCTCCTCTCATCAGTGGCTCTAAGAGCACTGGGTAGTACCCACATTTTTTGATCTCTTGCTCCTTCCTGCTGTGAGTTCATGGTCCAGCACATATAGGTTGGTTGAAATAACAAGAGAACGATCCCTACTCCCTTCCCTTCTTGCTAGCACCGCCTGTAGCAACATGTTTTCTTAACTTTTGTGATAAGATTCTCACATTGTAGATCCTTTCCACTTTGATCTTCTCAGTGATGTAATTTAAGCATATACAGTAGATATAATTGACAAGTATGGGTAAGCCATTGGCTATTTTAGGACTGTTATAGTGTGCTTGAGCACACTGCTGTGTTGGTATCTACTGTAAATTATGACTATTTATGCTGAACAATTACTATAAAAGAAAGGCCTATGAAGGAAAAGAATAACTATAATATTTCTGTTTATCATAAGGACTTTGGATTTACAAATTTACTTTTAATACAGTTTGGGTTTTAAATCTTTAAAATTAGGTGTATTCTGCTAATATTTTAAGTTTTCTTTGGAACAAACATGATCTGTCCCCTTTCTGAATGTTACTTTATATTTTAATTGCATAATCATTTGCTAAAATATTATTACTACATGGGTGAAAGCTTGCCAAACTACTGATAGATGTTAGTAGGATACTGTTGGTTTGCTGAGGATAAAGGTGGTGTAGGAGTGCAATTCACAGTATGCATATAATTTGGGTTCCAAATTTATGTTGTTATTTAGAATTAGATTTACTTATTGTTTGGGAATTTTGCTTTTAAAAGAACGAAGGAATGTGGGTTTTTCCCAATCAGAACTATTCCTTTACAGTCTTCGTTGCATGAACTATTATAGTTTTCTTGGTTGTTTTTTTTTAAGTCTACACAAAATCCCCATTCCATTTCTTTATTGCATCCTTGTCCATATAGTCACCACAGCAATTTATATGACAAAATAAATCTGTTTGGATTCACAATTTCAGTTCATTGAACAATTTGCTAACAAAAGATACTGTTCACCCTGAAGGTCAGCACAATGTTCTGTTCCTTGTTAGGTATTTTATCAAAAATGCCCTTCATGTAAATCTAATTGATAGTCAATTTTGAAATATTGATGTTACCCGAAAAGGTTACGTGCATAGAAAGGTCACATTCTGCCTCAGATACATTTGTGATACTCCCACTGACAACAGTGGGAGTTCTGCACAGAGGCTGGCCCTTGATCTTTAAGCCATTAATTCTTAAAAATAAATAAAAAAATAAATAAATAATAAAGGCAATATTCCAAAATCTGAGTTTCTTACTGCTAGTTTCACTTAGGCTGAACCTTGACTGTGGGTCACCATCATTTTATTTGACCTGACTCACCAGGTGATGCAGTGCTGCTGCTCCTGGGTGCATGACATTCAGCCTGTCTCCTTCTGGGATAACTTTCAGTAGGAATAAACATTAAAAATTTACTTGTTTAAGTGACTTTCAAAATTGGACACTGAATCTAAGATTCACTGAAAGGCTCTGTGCTACTAAATGTCCAAGTCATCCTTTAGTACAGCTGAGACTGCTAAGCAGTGTCATTTTAAGCATTAACTCTACTTCTTATTTTAAGCATTTCTGGGATTCTTGTTTACAAACACTCTTCAAAGCAACAATTACTGCTTCTACCACAGTACTTCCATTATATTTACTGTTGGTTTTCGGTAATATTTGGTGTCACTTTATTGAGCAAAGTTAAGGTTTTTTAGGATTTTTAGCACTTAAGAAGATTTTTCATTGTATTTTGGTTGGAATATGACCAGCTTTAATTGACTGTCATTAATCTCTGTGGATTCTCATGAACTGTGCCTCTTCCAAACTTCCAGCTTAACAGACAGTGAACGTTTCAGGTTAGAAAATCACTAGAAATGAAGCAAAACTAGGTAACTGATTTTTCAGTTTGCAAGCTTAAGCCAGAATGCTGTATTGCAGTGCTCTCTGGCATAAGTATTTTAAAAAATTTTGGGACAGGGACTCATAGGCTTTAATATGAAGAGCAGAGTATTTTACAGCCACAAAGATAAGAGTGTGCAGTTTTGTCTTTAGGGCATTACATCAGGGGCTGGACTAGATGACTTTTAAACGTCCCTTTCAACCCAAAGTATTCTATGATTTTAGGACATGAGTGGGACTAAGAAGCTGAAAGGAGGGTTTAACAGGCTAGTCTGAAGAAACTGATTGTATTCGTGCTTCTGATAAGATGTACAGGAATTAACTCCAGTTGTTAATGTGCTGCATCTCTGTTCCTAAAAGGATGAATTCCACACCCCACTTGGAGATTTGCCATTGACTTGGGTAGAAACAGAAATTCACCAACTACATTAAAGCCCATTAATCCTAGGCTTTCTGTCTGACCAGAAAAGCATTAACTTCAGTGGAATGTGTCTTTTGTGAGTAAAGTCCTTTTGAGCAAAACATGGCAGGACTTAATTTTTCTGTACATAAATTCATTTCATAAAACTGTAAAAAGCAACTTTACCTTCAAATTTGATTGCTTAAATGCAGAGGAGGAGTTACAGTTGAGAAGAGATTTATAAAAAATATTGTGGCAATGCCCTCTGCCCCCTCAAACGAGTTTGGTCTAGACAGTCTATATAAAACTGTGAAAGATGGGATTGTACAGGATCAGGGATAAACGTGAATTTTCAGAGGGGAGTCAGAGAGCTGACGTTGCAGCAAAGATACAAAGGAAGGATCTAATAGCTTGGGGAGCTGTATCAAGCTTAGTTGCACAGACCTTCTTGACTGTTCCATCTTTCTTTGCCATCCTCTGTTTAGCCATCTGCTGAATGATACCAGAGTACATCAGGCTCTATTATCAGTGTTCATAAAAGAGCTTGAAGAATTTTGAACAAAAAAAAGTCACTGCATGTATTCCAGTAACACGAACACCTACACTGTAAATGCAGGTATATTTGAAAAAGACGAAGAAAAATCAAGAGCTTGGAAACTTTCAAATCTCTTGAGGCATACAAAAGCATGTTTGACTTATAAAATTGTTTATTCTCTCTGGAAACAAAGGAGTAATGAAAAAAAAATCTCCACATTATCTAGAAAAATATAACTTATCCTTATGTTTCATTAGTTAAATTTCTATTTATAAGGGTCCCCTGTGAAGATTATTTTCTCTAATATAAATTGTGTCATATAAGATATACACTTACTCCCTGCTATTTTTCATATGGGGGGAAATTAAATACAGAGAAACAAATGATTCCATCTCTCAGTCTCCCTATTAGATAGCAACAATAATGACAGGAATAGTCTTCATTAACATACTCATGCTGAATTACATCTTCAGGCTACTTTCTGATTTTGGACATGCAAGGCTTCGCTAGAAGTCCAAGCTTATTTCTGTAGTTAGCAGATTTTTTTTAAAGGAGAAGGGGTGGGCTGGAACAAATGCAATAAGTTCTGAATCTGACTGTTAAATCTGCCATTTGTCAGAAATCTGTTTTGTGGTGATTAATCAACAGTAAAGAGCAAGAGTACAATGCCATTTTATAGTTCCTGGCCTTCTGATTTTGGATTCTAACGTGGTAGGAAAACTGTATGTTTATAGTAGAGGTAAGCTTTAGAATTGAATTACTCCTAAAATCAGGGCATGAGTAAGTTCAGGCAAGTAACTGGAAGTGCATCTGTAGGTACAATATGAGCTGGCATTTCACAGCTGTTTTAGTATTCTTCTCAGTACAACTGTGCATCTCATGGGCATACTTGTTGTAATTCTTTCTCATAAGTTTTCTTCTAATCATTGGTGCTTTTGAGACACAAAATTGAATTTCTCTTTCCTTACCAAATACACAACCCATCTGTGTATAGTAGTACACCAATGGAAAGAAAACCTTATGTTCACTTTTAGGCTTTCTAATTGCTGATGAGAGGAGGAAATGGCTTAATGTGTATTTCCAGATTGAAAAATGACTATTAATAGCCTTTAGCAAGTCTGTGTGTATTATCCCTCAGTGACTTCCACATCACATTTTTTTTCCTTTTACAATAAGAAATGTTTACTGCTAACTGCCAACATGTGCATGACCTAAAGTCAAGCTGGATTCTGTCACCAAAAGCCATTCACTTCTCATCTTTGACCCCTTACTTAGTGATATAAGAGAGGGCAGAATTTATAACCTAGAACTTAGATAAAATAAATATATTCTCTTTATGGTGTGTGTGCATCCTAGTAGAGTCCAGTTCCCTTTTCCATGCACAGGTACTGAAAAAATTGGCAGAGCAAGCAGATGCATATGAATACACAGAAGGAATCATCCTGCTATTAAAGAACTTTGAAATAAAGATGTCTCACAAGGACTGTCATAATGAAGGTGCAGTTTTTTCCTTTCTTTCTCTGAATCCACTTGTTGTTTCAAAATGGGACTCATTATCTCCTTTTGTAGGCAGATATTGCAAGTCATAAATGGAGGTTTGGAGTAATGGTTCATATCTATTTGTGGAACAGGAACTCAAGGAAAACAACAGATTGTGTAACAGGGCTGCACATCTCCAGGCTGCCAGGAAAACACATCAGAGCAGGATGTGTATGGAGTCATCCACAGCTTCTTTCTGCTCTTGGAGGACCTGGAGAGGCTGTGGCACCACAGACCTTCCAGGAGGGCACAAATTACAGGCTGGAGAATGGGGAGGAAATCACAAGTGGAGTTTACTATTGCACAGGCCAAATAGCAGTAGGAGCTGCATTCAGCCAAGGAAACATCACTGGCTCTTAGGTCACATAGATTTGTCCTTCTCATCTTGTACCTACTTCTCTGCATTAAGCCTATGTTGTAGCAAAACTGTAGAGCTCTGGAGAGGCAAAGCATGGCATTGGAGGAGAGGTTTGGGAAATAGATAAGTGGTAGGGATTAGTTACAGAAAGAAAAATGATGGTGAATGCCTCACCAAAGAAAGTTGAAAAAAAATAAGATAGATGGAAGTGAAATATTCGGGGAGTATGATGCAACAGTTTATTAGAATTAACTCTCTGACTAAATCTGCTACATTAATCTAATAAACTGTCAGCATTTTATGTCCAACGTAGAGATAAGGAACAAAAAACAGACAATGAAATATTTCTGAGAAGGTGTTCACAGGCAGAAACCCTGTGCTCTAGAAAAGAAACATCTGGAGATGTACTTTGTTATTCCACTGTGACAAGGAAATTGATGAAGTGTCCTCTGTAGTGAGACAGAGCTAGCACACCATCTGCTAAGCCGTAGAATACACCCCTTTTGAGACCCAAAGTCTGCCCAGGTAAACTGTAAGGGTGTGGATAATATTCCTGCATGTGAATTGTACTTCACCAGCATTGAGCATTGCAGATAAATACTGAGCTGAACATTTTTTTTCCTAAGAAATTTCTCACCATTACAAATTAAATGGTTGCACATTCATGGTAACAAATATGTTTGTGGTTTTTTTTGTGCTCAACACCTTTTTACAGATTGTAATAACAGGAAAGATGTTCTGGAAGCAACCTTGACACCAGTCAGAAAGAAATGGTCAAGCTGTGTTCAGAGTTAACCTGATTTTAACTGTGAAATTATTGTTCAGATTCCCCAGGGATCATTGATACTAAACAAGAGAAAATTTTGTACCTCCTGAGTTAAAATCTGGTATATATTTGGGGTATAAATTTCAAGATCACTGAGAAAAAGGATATGCTAGAAAACAGGAGAAAGGGAAGCAGTATCTAAAGGAGATTGTGCATGTTCCTAGGGCAGGTGCCCTAGGAGAGAAGTGATGTTAATGTATATAAATATACCCATAGTAGCTTTAATTCACTTATTTTAAATCCTGATGGACTGAAGAGTTTTCAGAATAGACTTCACAAGACCTCACAGGTTGTTTGGTACTTGGGCTTTTGATTCTGGGCTGGGATTTGACAGGAGACATTTACTGTAGTGAATGAGGCAAGCTGCATTCACAGACTCTGTGTATGTGGTATCTTAGAGAAGAGAGGAAAAAAGCAGCCTGTCTGGAGCTGATGAAGTAAAATTAAGATTTATGAGCTGAGTAATTTGGGAAGGTCTCATTTTGTATATATATTATGACTAGCAATGCTGAACTCCTACCCAAGGGCTCCAGAGTGTATATAACTTAGTTCTCACTGTGTGTGCTGTTATTCTATCTTGATAGATGAAGGCATGGAAACAGAAGAATTGGATATGCCCTGGGGTATTAGGAAACTTGGTAGCAAAACACTGCAGAAAATCTGCCAATGCTTTCTTTTAAATGACAACTACAAACTTCACTCAGGAGTGTTCATTTTATACCTTACTCACCAGGTCCCTCTGATTTATGTAGTTTATACCTGAGTCTTAATAGATGCATCAGATCAGAGCCATGCCAACATTTCTGTCAGGCTTTTACATATATGCTTCATGATTTTTCTCTTTGCTCTCATCTCCTGTATCTTTCAACAGGTTTTTAATGAACACAAGAGGTGGCTTCAGCTGGCTGGGACTAACTCAAGCCAGAGAAAAGCTTAGGTGGCCAAGGCCATGCAAATTGTTGGGGTGTGAGGTGTTCTAGAAGAGAAGGAGCAGGGAGAAACACTGTAGTTATACAGGGGCTGGCTTTTGTAAAGTAAAGAAAAGCAATTCTGTAATATCAGCTTTGTGCCAGAGATGCTAATCAATGATTTTACAGTTTCCTGTGATGAAAAGGGATTGCAGTGTTACACAAGTGACTTGTCTTGAATTGGAATACTACAGAGTACTGTGTTTCAGCAGAAACAGAAGACAATTTTTAAAATTAATTTTAAAGTACAAAAAGAAAAACAAGAAAATTCTTGTGGTAGTTTTATCTTGGTGTAAATATTTCTTAGGCTATAAATGAAAAATGTTTGGTTTTGGGGAAAGACACAAATCCATCAGGAGAAACAATAGGCAGAGGAGGATGTTTTGTCCTTGAATCACTTGTGCTTTTCTATGACAAGCTATATTTAAAATCATTTAATGAGAAAAAAAATCTGTTTATGGATTCATTTGATACCAAGTCTCAGTGATGAATGGTCAGCTGCTGTCCAAGGCCCTGGATTTCATTATTGAGTTATTTAAATACATGTATGTGAGTACTAGAGAGAATTGAAATTTTTCATGTTTATTGAGAGGAAAAAATGTCCCAGATTTGGAACATATGGTTTTTAGCTCTCACTTCCATTTCAAAATTAAGGCTGTATTGTGTTTACAAAGGACATCTGATTGGACATCTCAACAGAGGTCCTTCCTTAGAGATAAAATGTATCTTTAGTTCCCAGGGGAACTGAGCAAATAGATCTGCCCTCACTTTAGTAAAGTGGTCAATGAAAAGCAGTCTGAAGAAGAAATGTAACTGCATACAGGTGATGCTTGACAGGCAAGAGAGGGGAGCCTCAGATTTTACATGTGGCTGTGAACAAATCTCTCAGGGCTTTCTTGTTAGTTTGTCTCAAGCAATGCAGTGGCTCTGGCATGTTTTTGTGCTCTGAATCTCAAAACAGAAGTGCAGAAATTTGAGTGCAAAGTATTTGGCTTTCATATGCAGGAGGGAAGCCCACGGATCCTACAGCCAGACAAACCCCCAAACTGGAGATGCTGAATGCTAGTATGAAGGAATAGTTCTATTAAACAGATCAAAAGCTTGAGCACTACCCTTCTTGCTGATGGTTTCACTGATATGAAAAAAATCTATATTTTAGTACTCAACTTCATACTCCACTCACTACTTCCCAATTCTATTTTTCCACCATTTTTTTCAACTGTTGTTTCCTAACAAACTATACAGTTTTGCTTGTATATATTAAGATTTATGACTGAATTCTGCTCAAATACAATTAATAAATGATCATAAGGCATATATTCTATAAAGCTGAAGGGTTTTTTTCTTCTATTTCCTTTTTATTGTATTTTTATTTTCTTTATGATAAGCCATTCTTTGATTTATTAATTTTTTTCCGGTTCTAAAGATATTGTTAGACCATGGCTATTATTCTAAAATTGAAATATTTGATTTATTAGTGTTCAGTGTAAGAATGGTCAGTTGCACTTTCAGAAATAATCGTTTGCCTAGCTAGTATTGGTCATAGGATATTTAGGTCACCATCATCAGAAATATTTTTATGTGATTGGGTCAAGCTGGAGTTCCTAAGTGAGTTGTACAATTCTCTGTGTTAAACTGGCAGAGCTGAAGATTGCCAGTTACTTCTGTGGGAGCTATAACATGCAGTAACAGAAGATTTACCCTCTGGAAACATAACTGAGCAGTACAGTCAGGTAGAACTGTCATTCCCCTCTAGCTCAGCTAAGGGCTGTTTAGCAGAATTTTCTTTTAAACCCATGTCTTTCTTTCTTTCATACCTGGTAGATCACTAGATACAGGCAAGTTGTCTAGACTTTCTAGTAGGTGACTTCTCAAAAATTCAGTTGAGTCATGAAGGATGCCAGTGTAGACAGTCTTTTACTTTTGTTATTAATCAAGACACCTACAAATCCCCTGTATTAGCCAGAAGGAGAGCATAGTCTCAGGTGTATTAATGATTTCTTCCAGAGATCCTCTCCTCAGTCTGCTGTGATCTGTCAAGATTACAGTGAGATGAGGGCATGTCAATACCTTCAAACTTACATCCACTCCACATAATGAATTTCATAATGAATGGCAAGTGCAGACAGAAAAAGGATTTTTCTGTGAGAGAAAATAAATATTATAGAGCAAAATTATAGTATGAATCAAGTTACCTTTGCACAGTTTTGTATGACAAAGGAACACAAATCATGGACAATAACTGAGTAATTTGCATAATTAAAAGTCCATCACAGCTAATTTAGTCTGACTCTAAGACATAGTCTGAAGCTCTTATGTCTTTTACCTCTACTTTAAAAATACTTCCAGTTATCAACCTTACTGAATAGCTGTTATTTCAATTTATATTCTGTTTTCCTTGAAATCCTAGAAAAATTTTTTTTAAATTCCATTTTGTATCAATCTTACTTGTCAAAATAAGCATTTTTAATCAATATAGTACTGAGACAGAAGATCCATTATGTTTCTCTGACAAGATCCAGCCTGCACAGGAATTTTCATTTCCTTTAGTCAAATTCAGACTACACAGAGCCAAGGTCAAAATCTAGGAGAATGGTGAAGATTTGAATTTTATTAAAAGAAGAGGTGACAGTATAGGAGCTAAGCATATTCCTTAAAACAAACATCTAACTAAAAGTCTATATACCATTAGTATAGGCAGTGTGATACAAGAATTTTAGGGTAAGAAAACTTGTGCATGTCATGGAAGGCCAAGAGTCACAAGATATCCCTGGCTGTAAACATTTCAGTTTCTGGCTTTGAACAGCCACTTAGTGCTGTTTCATTCATGTAAGTACCTGCATGCTTGTATGTGCCACATGACTTACAGACTGTAGTGGAATGACCCTAGGTAGCTTACATGGGTAGACAGGATCATTCCATGCAAGTGCAGAGGAATAAGCATTATTAGATCTTGGGGTTTCTATTATCATGATGTATATTTAGAAAGCGAGGAAGGAGATGTCTTCAATATGCTGCCCTGAAAGTGGAGATAAGCTCTGCAAAAGCTCAAACATATCTAAGTAATGATTAGGTCCATCTTACACCACAGAACTGCTGAATCTCTCTCTTCAAAACTGCTGGAAGAAAATCCGATTTATATGGATTGCTACATCTGCTTGTTCATTTAGCAGAGTTGTAAAGCATGAACTGTTGATAAGGGAAGTTAAAGATACAAGAAAGCTATTCTGAGGAAGTGAAACTATTCTAGGAACTTTGGTGGGGTTTTTGTGTTTAAAACATCACTTCTTAGTAGTCTCTTCAAAAGTTTTTCAGGCCTATTTTGGGATGGAAATTTATTGGCCATGTTGCCAAAAAAACCCAGATGTGTTTAATAAATATTTGCTAGGTATTTGGAAGGGGGATTATAACATAAAATCTGACAAAGAATCAAAAATTTGAAACAGTCTCTATGGGGGATAAGGACTATTCCCTTAACAGCCATTGCTGGCTTGCTCCATTTCCACAAAGGGGAGACAGGTTTCTACCATTTTGGTGGCAATTCCTCATAATTTTGTAGAATTTGGCATAAATGCAAAAGAATCCGATGTGCCTCTACTTGAAAAGTTCAAGTGGAAAGACCCAGCTGTGACCAGCAACCAGTTATCTTGATTTCAGTCCTGGACAAAATAATGACTGTCCATGAGTGCTTTAGTGGAAGGAGTAGGGCTAGAGAACAATTTGTCTGATAAACCTCTCATTGAAATTTTCCATGGAGACTCATAGCTGAGTCAAGATGTTTCTAGTGGTGATAGAAGAGACTACAGAGGTAATATTTATGCTTTCCGAATACCTAGAAGAAAACAAATGGGAAAAAAAAAACAGTGTGCTGGTAGAATTTGTAGATAGCACATACTGAAGTGGTAAATAGTGATTAAAACATGCAGCACTTTGTGTTTAAAAATGTCTATGCCTTTATAAAAGCAAGTACAAATCTAGATAAGAAATGTGTGCTTTAGTTGTAGAAATTTGTATCCTGAAGAACAGAACTCTGAAAATGCTATAGAGATCATTGTGGAAAAGTAATGCAATATGAGGCGAAACCACTAAATATTTATACACATATGGTCATATAACAGGTGTTTTGTGTATCAATTCATATAACATTCGTATCTATGTAAACACATCCATGTATGTGTATAGTATAGATAGCATACATAGACATATGTATAAATGCATGCAGTACATATTATCACGTGTCATATACATGCATGGGGATGCTTACCCTACCACATAATTAAATATTTCCGTATTAGTAAATGTGTAAACAGAACAACAGTGAACAGAAGTGATGTGATTTCATCAGTGTGAGTTTAGTGGGGAGGGTAGCTTGGTAAGTAAATTGATGGGGGAGAAAAAAACAAGTTATTGAAGAAAGGTTTAATTAAATAAGCACTATAATAGTGCTATATGTTTTAAATTTGCATAAATATATTCCACAAAGTCTCTTTGCTTCTACTCAACTTCAACGTTGACCCAACTCAAGGAATAAGCATGTATGTTGTTCAGTTAGATTGAAGGCATTTTAAAGAAAGCTCCCTCTACTGCATTCTCTTTAGAGAAATAAAGACCTGATGTGAACAAAACAAACATAACTATGACACAGGTATAACTTACATGCTTTTTGAAAAATGGAATAGCATTCCAGCACTAACCTTCTGCTGGACAGGATAATGGTAAAATTGCTTGCCTGCTGATATGCTCTAAAAAAATTCACTGTGATTTATTACTGAGCTGGAGAGAGTATGAAATGTCTTTAATAAGCTTAGTGAATAACCTACCCTGTTCTTTGTTTAATCATGTTAGTAGTCATTTGAGCATTTAATTACATTTTCAAAGGTCTTAATGGGAATTGCAATATTAGCTTATTACATTTAAATGAACCTGAAAAATATTGACCATTACCTTCCTTGTGCAGTCTCATCCTTCCAACAGGACATCAGCTTTAATAAGTATAAGTCTTCTAATTAATACTGTTGTCAGTAGGATTGAATATATATAAATATATATGTACATGAGAAGCTTAATGAATTAAGCTATTAAGAGATTTTTCATAGGTCCAAAATATATATATGTGAATGAAACCTACCTAAACCCAAAGAGAGTGAATGTAATACAATGTCTTTTTACTCTCATACAGTAATATTATTCATCTAGTTGAAAGCTACCAGGGGACAGATTTATCCCTGTCATAACTCCATGGAATTCAGGAATCTGCAGTTATGCCAGTGATAAACTTGGGCCTAGATTTTCTAAAACTGTGCAAACCCTCAAAGATCCTTGACTGCTGAAAGGGAATTTACTCATTTAACCAACTTCTTGCCTGAGAGATGCCAAACAATTTTTAAAGGGCTTTGGGTTCTAGTTTTAGTCTTCGAGTCCAAAATTGGAAGTCTCTCAGACTTCAGAAGATATTTTGTGACTACCAAGGAAACAGATATGTGCATGCAGTATGCAAGACTAATGGGAACTTGAATTAAAATCAATTCCCCTTAACAATTAAATAAGGCTTTTGTTTTGACTTAAAGAGCTAATGATTGGGGATCTCTGTTGAAATTTCAATGGAATCGGAACTAAAATTAATTTAATCCACAATTTCATTCAGATTTGAAACTGACATTTATAATGTGCATTTTAGAAACATGAGAGAAGTAATCTCCTCTCATTTGATTTATGCATTGGATATCTGTGCTTCTAGTTAGGGGTCAAAAATAACATCAAAATAAGATACACTCTAGAAAGGTAGAGTTTGGCTGAGATGGATACCTTGGAATATTTATCTAAGAATATTTTTTCTGTATCCTGTGAGTGTTGGCATTGCCATAGCCGTGCTGGGTAACTCATACTCTTCTGCATGCTAGATTGGGTTTTGACTCTATTCTGTTTCAACTTGTGCAATATTTTGTGCCATAATACCTTAACTAAGTTTACAGTGACTTATTTTTGTGAGAGTTGGACATGACCTTGCTTGGGAGCCTTTGGGTCAGCTGTTGAGGTGCAAACTTGTGTTTAAAGGAGTTCCTGCAGAGAGTGGAGGAAAGAGGGCAGGAGTTGAAGCTGTAATAGATGTTTTCGAAAAGAAAACTGTAGTTATAATGGCAACAAGCTTTTCATGTGGGGGAGCAGACAATTCATGTCATGAGGCGGCCTAACTTTTCATCTTCAGACACATTCATTACTTAGATTGTGAGCACAGGGTCACTAACAACATATTATGTAATGTCTCTGTATAATATTATTGAGAAAATAGAACAGTGCAAGATTTCAGGTGGAGGAGAAAGCACAGAATTTCAGTATTTTTCAGGTTTTCTCAGTTGGTTTGGGAGTTTGTCCCCAAAAGAAATGGAAAAGGAATTTTGTTGTGAAAGTATATTTTAAAAAAGGAAAACAAAAATGAGTGTTGTCAACAAAAAAATTTCATATAAGCAAATTCATTGCTTGTATAAAGTGTTACAAAAATTAAGTTTTAACTGGTTAAGAAAGTCAAAGGGAAAGACAAGGTAAGAAAATTAAGCACTCTGTGGTGCTTATTTTCAGCTGCCTTTTTTGAAAAAAAAAATCCCTTCCTGTTCTCAGTGCTGTGAAAACATAAGGATTTTATAGCTAATGGAAAATAAAACAATTTAAAGGGAAGAGCAAACTGGAAAAATGTGAGTCCCTCCAGACCAGTAAACATTCCAGTATCTCTTTAAGGAACTTGTTAATACATTTGTGCCAAGTAATACTTTAGCTTTATATATAAATAGTAGGAGAGAAGCAGCTATAATACTTTTAACTCTTCCATAATTTTGCACGAGGCAAAGTTTTCTTGAAGAAACACTTCCACTTTGCAGAAGGCTGATCCTCCCACTTTGACGATATCTGATTCCTTCATACAATATGCTTGAACACAAATATTATACTGTGTTCTGTCCTGTTAAAGTAATTTTCATTAACTGTAATTTTATAGCCTCTGCTCCTACTGCAACCCAGTTAAGTGTTTTCAAAGGTCACTGCCATGTCCACATTAAGCAAGCAATATATAGGAGTTTTGTTCTTTGAATCAAGCACAGCATCAAGAGGGGATTGTTGGTGGCTCAAGGGCTCATTTTCATACTTGCCACAATACAGAGGCAAGCAGTAGGTGTCAGAAGACACTCTTTGCAAGCTTTTGCAAGAAAGTCACAGATTAACTTAATTTTCAAATAGGCTAAGGTTTCAAATTCTTCCAAAATAAAATGCAGTGTCAGATATAACAGTGTCTAGGAAACTGAACCAGCCACTGGTGCTATACATTTGAAAGCAACTGAGCTATATATTAAAATAATTATAAACCTCTGGCTTATCTCATGGTTTAATATATTATTTTATTTGGATTTATTTTTGGTTATATAAATTATATCTCATTTATTTACAGTCTTGATTTTTCTGGGTTTTGTTTTCTTGTTCTGTAGGGATACCTCATCCATTACTGACCCTATTGGTGGTGGCTCAAACATACCCATGCACAAACAGGTGTGATAATAGTAAGAGTACCTGAACCATTTCCAAGTCAAGGCATGATTTCACCAGTTGTTAATACACCTGTGTGTGCTCCTGTATAAAGAATCCCATCTTATGCTAAATACAGACATGTCCTATAGCTCCTGGCCAGCTGGGTTTAAGCTCATTTTTAGGAGCTCTCCTGAGCAACTTCTGTATTACATTAACCCACAGTTGCAAGCTGCACACTCCATAGAGTTTGTGTTGATGTTAAGAGAGACCCATTTCCAGCCTTTGAATGTGACTAAAACCACAGCAAATGTTTGGACAGGAGCTGTTCCCAGCAGGAGTTAAGGCTGGCATCCCAAATTACGTTGTCAGCTTACTTCTGACCAAGAAGCACCCACAGCAGAGTAAGTCCCTTCCAAGTTACATCAATGAGCATGGATAGCTGACTTAAAAATTTTGAAATTTTGTGTATGGCCATTCAAGTTTGAAGCTAGGGCCTGCCCAGCCCCCAGCACAAACGTGCTGCTGCTGTGCCCCAAGCTAAGCAGTCTGCCCAGAAGCAGGACCAGGGCCTGTGAGGATTATCACATCTTCAGATACTTCCTTCTGGGCAGCTGCTTAGGCTGTCCTTAGGAGAGATCAGTCCTGCCTGAAAGGGCTCTCCACCCCTTAGAGGGTTGTAGAGGAAAACAGCCCTAACCATTAAGTCTGAAATGCAAGTCCTACTCTATATTTGTTGAAGGACTCTTTACTTTATTTTCCTTTCCAGTTTATTTTTTTGGTGATTTCGTATCTGTAACCTCTAAGCACTAAACCCTTTGCATTTGTTGGGGAAGTGGGAGCGCTTTCTTGGGGAAGTGGGAGAATGGGAAAGATCAGACCATGGAAGATAGATAGATAGATAGATAGATAGACAGATAGATAGATAGATGATAGATAGATAGATAGATAGTTAGATAGATAGATAGATAGATAGATAGATAGATAAATATGTGTGCATGTATCTTTCAGAGATCTTACAAAGATAGCCAGGCTAGAAAGAACCCTTAAAGAGGACAAGGAAGCAGGGAAAGCTTAGGACTCTTTGGCTTTACAAGTAGAAAGTTATGTTTTAGTAAGAAACTATTGTAAAATAAGCTGCTTTCTGTCAGGGATCAGCTGCACTGGCCTCTGGAACATGAACTGGTGGCCTCAAGAGGCTCAAATGGGATTCTGGGCTGTGGGCAGGATGGGAGGAGCCCCAGAAACTTTGGGCAGGGGTAGGCCAGGGCTATTGATGCTGTCAGAGCCGTTGCTTTTCTTCTAAGCAAATTTTGTTTTAATTTCAATTGCTCATAATGGCACATTGAATGAGCAGTGAGTTTAGACAGAATAAGGCTAGTGGATGCACTACTGTGAATGTACTTGGGTTTGTAAATGAGAAGAGGGGTAAAGAGAAGCCAAGCTGCCAAGAGATGCTTGCCAGGGAGTAATAAAGGAAAAGAGTCTGTAGCAAACGTGGCAATCATGGCTCAGGGTCTCTTGCACGGTCTGTGACTCCGGCTGTAGCAAAGCAATGAGCATGTGAGGAAGGATGGGGCAGCTGGATGGGGCACAGCAAGAGGCTGGAAGGCAGATGACACTGTGGGACACAAATAAACAGCAAAACAAAAGTGCTCAAGAAAGCAGCCACTGCCAGAACAATGAAAGCAAACTTTCCTGAAGATGCCTTGGCAGCAGTCATGCTGTGGCTAAGCACAAGTTGGACAGAGAATCCTTCCACCTCCTTTATATCATTTGCTTCCAGCTCTGTCTATTCCATCCCTGCTTCTTTCCTCCTCTGCTGTGGGATTGTTGCCATCACAGTTATTAGTTTTACCTTCTCTTCTCTTTCCAGTTCTGCTTCTGGCTTTCTGTATCCTGCATAATTCAATGAAAATGTTTGCAATAAAATCAGTGAAAACACTGAGTTTCTACTAGTATTTCATATTGATGGCTACAGCAAATTATCTGGAAACACTGTAGAAAGAAATATAAATGCACTAGCAAAGGGCTGTAATTTTACCTGAGTACTATAACCAGCATAGCTTAGTTGTACTGAAAAGCTGAACAATAGACTAGGCTACTGCAGGAAGCTGTGTCTACTTATGAGGCTGATAAATGTTTGAATTGTTGTGCAAAAGTGTTGAGTAGAGGCATTGTCTAACATTGTGATGAGCACTGGAAGAAATAACATTAATAACTAGCAAATTGTTTGAAAGTATTTATAAAAACAAGATAAATTTCAAAGCCAGAAATGCTTACTGTTTCAAAGATTAAATTTAGAAATACTTTTCTGTATGTTGTTGAGTAAAGCAGGAAAATAATGCGCCTACATTTTTTAGAAGTTCTCATGAATAGTCTTAAATATCCTAAATACGTTTCTCTACTACTGGGAAGGTGGTTGTTTGTTTTTTATTAGCATTTACCACCAACCCATCTGAATGGAGATGAGACTTCCTCTGGCAAAAGAAAAGTTCTGCTCTGAGAATAGCCTGCTCCCAAAGTGAAATAAACTCTACCGGCAGTAAAGATGTTTTTGCTCCTGAAAGTGTTTATGATAAAGATTGTGCTGGCATTGCTTTGTCACAGGAGGATTTTAAGTAAAGGTGTTAAGTGAATGTGAATTAGTTTAAGTGCACAAAAGCCTTGTTTAGGTGCTCCTTTTGAGAGTTAAAGTAGTGAAGAATTAAGACAGCTTTGTTTGTGAATGAGGACTGTGCCTTAGGGATTAATACATTTTTACTGCTGCATTTTTATTTCGCTTGTTTAGTTAATTCAGCTTAACTTTGCTAACCATACTGCTGCAGGCAGATCTCAAGGGACAGAGAAACGAGGCACTGTAGAAACCTATTCAGCTACATTGTCTAAGTGATGACAAAATGAAAGATGAGTTAATTGATTGCAGATTTTTATTTTTGGTAAATTTGAAGAAGCATTGGTTTTGTGTACATAAGCATGTTGAGGAAAGTTAAGTCAATTTAAATGAAAGAATGAATTCAGAACACATTAAATCACTTTGCCTGAAAAGTTCCTACTATGACCCTTTCATTTTGAACAGTAGGGCGTAGGGTGTTGTGCTCTTCTAGCTACATGCAGCTTGACTTTCCTGGTTGTATCTTTCTACATAAGCTCTAAATATGTGACACAAATATGTTGCACCAACATCAGTAGAAATTTTGTTTCTGGCCCCTAATAAGAGCAAACACTAGAGTCCATAAATGCACTACCATGGATTTTTTCTGTCTAATTTTTAAAACTTAGCGCTCCTCATGGGTTTGGAGTGTGTTCATGGTCAGAGAAATGTTTGAGGTTTTTTTTTTCCTTTGTAAACAATATTTCTTGTTCAAGAAACCCTGGAAACTACTTTTTCACCTTGATATTTTGCTCTGGCTTTGCTGACAGAATGGGTTAAGGGACACCAAATTTGCCTCCAATAATCATGGTTAATGGGCTGAACATTTGCACTGTTTTGTGGCTTAAGATTTTGTGCATGCCTATTTGTTTAGTGTCATCACACTTGCTTACCCTAGGCATCTAACCTGGGTATCTAAACTTCTCTTGGCTCCATTCCTAGACAGAAAAGAGAGAAATAAGCTTTCTCAATGAGCAGTTCAGAGAATCTCTTTTTCTCTGCACTACACAATACCCAAGGTAATTACCTATGTGAATAGCATCTTCCCATTATACAGATTACCATTCTTACAAAAAGTAAAGCAGAAAATCAGTCTTAAAAGCTCATAAATATTTTAACCACTAGGTCTGCTATTGACCACGTACCTCATTCTTCAACAAACAGCGCAGTCCCTGATTGAGATTATCGTATCATATTTGGTTAGGCATTGCTTGATCTTTGTCACTGTGTCTGGCATCAGCTCTCATCTTAGAGAGAGGTTTATGCAAAGAACTTGAAAATAATGATCTTTTAATTATACAGCAACTATCAGTTGTTCACTTAAATACTTTGTCTTCAAGCTGGAGAAATGTCTGAGACTCCAGCTAATGGGCTGCAGCGGAGCACATACTGCTGTTTACTCAGGCTTTCAACAGGAAGCAAGCAACACAGCATGAGATTAGTGCCTTGATTAGCTGTTTGATGTATCGTGTAAGCGTGCCTCTGAGGATGTGGTCTTGTAGAGCATGGGACTGCTTTTTGAAGAGAAGCACAATATATTTGCATTGAGCCTTCTTTAGTAAAGAAATTCAAGAATGCCCATGTTTTGACACTGATTTCAACTATCAGAAGGCCATTTCATATTTCAGTAGTTTCAAAGACAAGTTTCAGTGGGCAGACCTCCAGGTACTGCCTGAAAGCAACTGGGCAGATTTTGGGTTCTCACATGCCTCCTTTAAAATGGACAGTTTGAACTGAGGATACACATTGGCAGATGAAACACAACTGAATTCTCTTCAGGTCTAACAATTTAGATTCAAAAACTACCAGTGCTATGGAAGTCGTTACAACAGTATTATCCAGAAGGAAATTAGTTACAAGATGGGGAATCGACCTGTTTTCTGTCTCTTCATATTGCAATTCTTCATATACGTTTAAGAACTGTAGAAATCATTCTGTGGTTGGTCCATTCTTGCAACCTGTTGATAGAGAGAATAGTAGGTTTAGCTACTTCTTTTAGTGGCAAAGAGGTGTCATAAATGTCAATAATGCATTATTAGATCCTCTAATGGGAAGAAAGCCTTAGAGCAGTGCCTGGGATTACTCTTAAAGAGTTTGCTGAAGACTCCCCTATAGGAAGCTGAACCTTTCCCCAAAAACTGCCTGTGGTTCTGCTTGTTGTTTCCACCACATGCAACAGATGGTGCTTAATGATGTATATGTTCCTTATATGCAGCATACCCAGAAATTAACCTTGTCTGAATTGCTTATGACAGAAAATGTTAAATTATCACTCAGTTATGTCAGAAAATGTTAAAGTATCACTCAGTTATGCATACATGCTTTCCAGTGCTGCTTTCAGTCCTTCTCCTTTAGTTATATTTTGGGCCTCTAAAAATACTGTTTGCGCTTTTGGTGGCTGCTAGCTTAGATTTTCCCTTTTCCTTTTTGAGAGTTAGAGGATAATTATAACACATGTTCTTCTGTAGCTAGGAGTGAACAGAAAGCCTGTTAAAACTCTATACAAAATTTACTACAATGCTATTTTTGGATATCTATTCTTAAAAGTTCTTGGCTTAAGCTATTTAAAGAATTGTAACACTTCTCAGCATTTTACTTCAACTTTTACAGTGGTTATAAAGCTGATGGAAAACTGGCCCTGATTTTTCTTTTTCATACCGTTATTCCACCACTGCATTACCATTCACAGATTCTCATCATCATTTTGGACACTGATATGAGCTTTTTGCTCAGTAACAAAAATAAATTGGCTAATGAAAAATTGAAAGCCAAATTATGTATACTAAGCAGAAAGCCAGTGTAGTTACTTTGATGTTACACTGAGATCAGAATTTAGTTTCTTCCTGTCTTTCAATGAGAAAATGCTGTTGTCATCATAGCTAGTATGGAGATAAATTGCTCAGTTTTTCATAACACTGAGGTTTATCTTATAAGTTGAAATAAATAATCCACCCCTTCAATACAAATTAAAAGTGTGATGTTTTTTAGAAGCACATGTCCAGCTCTTCCTCTGGTTTTGCTGTCTTTAGCCTTGGGTCATGGAATTGTACTAGAAACGGGATTATCTATAACTCAAGAAGACAGAAGCAAACTAACCTTTTTCTCAATTTTAGTGCAAATTAAAGGCTGGGCATGCAGCAGAGTTTACATAAAGTTGTTAGAGAAAACAAATAGGTTACTAAAAGCTTCTGGATAAAACATAGTGAGAAATTGCTGCAGCTACAAGAAGGAGTATGTAAAAAGTTTACAGATGATGAGTACATGTAAATGGCACAGAAAATTATCATTTTAGGGAAGCTAATAGGGGTATTTAGGGCATAGCAAACATAAGACTGAAGAAATAGATGATCCAGAGTGAGGCTGAGAAAAGCAGTAACAAAATAGAATTTAAAGTAGTATTGCTATAGGAATAAGGACAAATAGAGTACCAAAATTAAATCAGAGCAGGGAAGAGGAGCTCACAAAACTCTTTTCTTGGCCAGAACCATGGAAAATGGAAGCACAAAGAATTTATTTTGCTTAAGTGCAGTTTGTGATCTTATGCCAGGATTGCATTGCTTTCAATGACAGAGCTGAGAAAAGTTGATGGTTGTGGCTTATGTGGTGAGATCTACCAGGCAGCACATTTTTCAGGCTGAAAAATGGCACAAACCCTGGACTGGTATCACAGGAAATACAATGAGTGTAAAACAGCACTGGTAGATGCATTAACCACTATCAGTACTGCACCCATTTCCCCTTTCCGCAGACAGAAAATCAGAATGATAAACCTCAAGAAAAGCAGTGTCAGTGTAAACAAAGCTCAGTTAGGTTTCGAGTAGTAGCAATTGTAGTAGCAATAAGTGGTATTGATAGTAAAAATAAGTAACACTAGAAGTAATCATAAAGGCAATAACTTCTAGATGCATGTGTGCATATTCACTGTGTTTTCATTTGATAAACTGATGGCAAAAAGGGCAAACATACGTACTGAACTGCCATCTTAATACTTTGTCACTATTAAATATATCCTCTTAAAAAGAAGCCCACAAAGAATAGCAAACCTTTTAGGAGGAAACATTGCACAGACCTTGTCAGGAGTTTTATGAGGGAAGGCTAATTGTCCTTTCCTTCCTTTATTTTGCAACACTAAAATCCAGTGATACCTGTCTTTCCTTCCAAAGGCTAATGAGCATGTCCTGATATTCCAGTTCTGATGACGTTAACAGTGAAGCACCTTCCCCATCCCCTGCGACCCTTTTTGTCAGGCCCATTTGGAGGGATGTGATCCAGGGCTGTGCTGACACAGTATATCCAGTGGGACAGTGGGTAACACTTACTGTCACACAGGCTGTGCTCACATTTGCTGTGTCCAAGGCAGACAGCACTGGCTCTTTGTTTGTAAGGACTTTGCAAATTAAATCTAGGTCTTTCCTATGGGGCAGGTTCCCAGCACTTATTCTATTGTAGATTATTCTCATCCCTTGCTTTCTAAGCCAAACTTCTCAGGTTTATTTATTTTTTCCATAGAGTTATATGGTTACATTTGCATTGCTCATATGGCTGATGTACCCACAGTCCAGTTTTGTGCATTCCTTTCAGAGCAGCTCCTTTACATTTCCCCTGCCAGTGGCCTGGCACTGTATCCCTTTCTGAAGGGAAGGAGTGAGAGACGTGGAGCAATCTGGCAATGCAAAATCAAAGGATGGGTATCTGAAGTCAGTTGTTGGCATAGTCTCTCTCTGTGTATACCATTAAGGCATCTCACGTAACTTTTTTTTTCTTTCTTTTTTCTTTTTTTTTTTGCATTTTTGTTTCCTCTCCTTTAAAAACTTGTATCTAATATAATCCAGTAATTAATACTCGATAAGATCATGTATATATGTATATATGTCATTTGCAAACTTAAAATTCTCATTAATGGTTTGTATTTGTTGATATTTATGTAATTTGTTGTATTGTCTGAAGCCAATAAAAACCCAACAGAAATACTGCATTTCTAGCACAGCCATTCCCTGTGTCTATTTGTACTAGTGCAGATTTTGGCTTGGGGGTTTCCTTGTAGCTGCAATGCATGAGGAAACCATAATCTGTTGTATGCTTGAGTCTTTGGTCAAACCAAACATAATGGAAAGAAAGACTTCCATTTTTTACAAGAAATGTTAAGCTTCATATATTTTCTTTAAATATTTTTTAACTGTTCAACCATGGAGATTGGATTACATCTCTGGCATTTTTGTTGATGGCTCCTATGTTTAAAATTATTGCTTGAGCATACATTAGCCTAAACATCTTCCCTTGATTTTAACATTATATAGCCTGTATTTCCCATTCTTGAATGCAGTAAGCTATAGGTTTACAGGATAAAATACAGGAAAAAGTACACTACAGTTAGCTGAAGTTTATGTAGCATTTTGAATAATATTAGTAAGACTGTGGTAGTAGAAGGGTAATGCAACCACCAGCTCTGTAATTACAGGTTGCTAGAAGGTCGGGGGAAACAATTAATACCTTCAAAAATGGTGACTTGGGGCTGGAGAGTTCTTATGAACCACTTATTCCTGCTAATATTGGTTCAAAGAATTGTATCTCAGAAGACTGCTCTTTTCTGTGGAGCACAGAACTGACCTCTTCCATGCATCAGTAACTGCACTGATGCATGGGCTTGCACTGGCCATCAGGCACATGTAGAAAGGAATGCCTGTGGACAATATGCACTGGACACACCCTGGAAATATTATGAGGCCTCCTGCAGAAATCTTAATGCTTTCAAGAAAGAGGTACAGTGCTGATCATTGATTTCATTTCAGTTTTCATTTATGAGGGCCTTTAAGCCTACCCTTGTGTCTTCCTGTCACATAATGTTAAGCTAAAATACTTATGGTAGAGTTCAACACCTTGTGGAAAACTTCCTCAGAACATTCCTCTTGGAATCAGCATGCACTCTACAGTCCATCTTGTCTATTCTCATCCCCTTACATCTTTGTGTCTTTGGATTTATTTTTTTCTTCTGTCAGCAAGTTCTGAAGGAAGAAAAACTTCGTCCTCAGCACACGTATTCATAATTTACCATTCTCAGAACCTTACATTCTACCAATTAAGAGATTTAAGGGAAAGGTACTTAATTTAAGAGGTGAAAGTAATAAACAGCTGAACTAGTTTTTGTAGACATGGTCCACATATCATCAGCTTTGAAGAATCTGGTGAAAAAATGGGGAGATAGATAGGCAACCAAATCTAAAACATTTGACTTGTTCCTGTCTACATATCCAGTTCTTTAATCTCCAAAAAGTAATTTTTGGTTACCTCAGAACTCTTTTTTAGCTTTTACAGAAGAAAATCATGTTTACTCTTGAATAATATAAGAATATACTTCTTCTTTGCTGGAACATAAATCTGGTTTGTATATATTGGCTTATTTTATTATATTGAGAAAATTATCAGCTTACAAAGGCCCAAACGATGGTAAAGAATGCCAATGGCTGACTATTTTAAAATCATCCTGTTCAAATCTACTTAATCATCACCTGATACGGATAAGACATTTATATTATGCAATACTGTGATGAGTTTGTTGGCCCACTTTGAGTGGATCTCAGCTCTCCTACTAATCTTACCTATGCATAAATACAGGGTGATGAAGATGGATGTGAGTGCTCTTATCAGATAAACTTTCTTCCTTACAAAAACAGGTTGCCAGGAGCTTCTTTATAATTTTTGAGAGAAATAAATGCTTTTCTTTCAAGGTGTTTAGGCAGTTAATTTAAAAGTTGCACCACACCAATGGAAGGAATCTGAACCAAATAAGAAATCCAAAAGCTCCTGAATGCTGGGACTCATTCCACATTAGTGAGACCTTTATAGCTGCATTATGCTGTGAACTTCTACTAGTTTTACTGGGGAAATGCTCAGTGTCTGAAAAAGCAAGCCTTCTTGCTGTTGTAATGTATCAGAAATTTGTGGCGGCAATCCTGCTGAGATCGTCATGTACTTTTGCTGTGACAAATGGGTTTATGAAAATTTCTAGGAAATCTGTTCTTATTCACCTCTTGCTTTTACAAAATAATTTGGATTATATTTGTCCTTAGAGATGCTCTAGCTTTTCTCTTCCTAATTTGCTTGCCTTCTTCTAAAGATTTTTATACAGTGTAGGATTTTAAGAACTCAATCTGTCTAATTTTACATGTTTTTGGATGCTGGTTTGTTAGAGGGTTGTTGGTTTTTTTTTAAGGACTGCAGTTGAACTCAGCATTTGCATTTTGTTTAGAAAAGACCATGCAAAGGAGAGCAGCAAAGGGGAGAAAAATGGCACAATTTTGATGAAGAAACAAATGAAGGAACACAGCACAGAACTGAACAGACATCAAGCGCATGTCCTATCCTTCCCCACATTGAGAAGCAGGTGTTTTCCTCTGGCTTTTCACTGTGAGATTATCACAGCAGATCTAGTCACACTCATAAATCTACAGCACACGAGGTGAGAGTGCTGCAAGGTAGAGACCTACACTCCTTCCTCTCTGGCTCTCCCCTTGCCCCCCCTTCCAACTTAGTGTTTGCCCTCCTGACTTCAAAAATTTCGTTGCTCTCACAATTTTTTTTTTTTTTTTATTTTTGGCCTTCATGTTTCAGAGGAAGTACCTTTAAATTGTCTATGAAATTGAGTGGTTTAGAAAATTTGATCTCATAATATTTACATGAAGTAGCATTGTAATAATAACACTAGCTGTGTTAAGAGAAATGGAACCTTTTTAGTCAGGTACAGAAGGAAAAGTTTTATGAAAGATGAAGGAAAAATTCTGTAATAATAATCAAGCAGTCTGGAGACTTCTGTCGCTAGCCAAGTGTGATATATTGAGGACAGTAGTTTTTTAAGTTCTGTGTTTTAACAAGGCTTTGTTATCTATATTTACATATTTGTGAAAATAAACAAAGAATTAAAATACATGAAGAAGAAACAAAACAGTGACATTTCAGAGATGTTTTGATGTCAATGATATAATGCAGTATAATACTGTAATGAAAACCCCTAGGCAACATAAAAGCCAGTGGTGCCAAACTGCTGTTAAAATTAGACCTGGTAGATATTGCTTCACACACAACTGACTTGACCTTATGTGTGGTTTTTTTTTTCTTACAGTGCTTATATTAATGTTTTAAAATTGCTTTGGGGATAATTAAAATTAGAGGAGAGGCCAAAAGCTCAGGTTCAGAGGAATAAAAAAATCAAAAATGCTTTGTTTTATTTCTAAAATCACCAGCTGCATCAGCATGCGAATGCTGCAAAGGAATAATTTAGTGTTCATTTCTTCTTAAAGAATTAGGTTTTAAACAGTATTATATTTCTGTATCACAATCCAGGGACAATGACATTTCAATCATAGAAAAGCATTTTTTGTAGATGTTGCATTATCATTTTCAGATGGGCTATGGAGTGAGCAATCCCACATCCTTTCATGCACGTGCATTGAGTAATCTTGGCTTGGTTTACTTCAGACATGGGCGTGTTCATGTTCATCTTTCCATGGCTGTATTTTTCCAAAGGCATAAACAAAGTAGGCATTTTTTCTGATATGGAGATGATGAGAGGGTGAACAGTGTTTTCCAGAAAGTGTTTGCTCTCCTCCCTGGAGCTGTGCTGCACCTGGCCCTACAGTGCTGTCACTCTGAGCTTCACACAGAACAAGGATCTTCTCTGGATATTTACTGTTTTCGTCAGTGCACAAACATCATCCAACAGCACAAATTCACACTAAACCAGTGGGACAGCAAAGAATTTTTCAAACTGTGCAGAGTTTCACAGAGGGTTTAAGCCAGGAAGTGCTCATTTCAAGCAGATTCTAAGTGTAGTTTGGTCAGTTCCTCATCAAATTACTTGAAAGATGAAACCATTCTTTTTCTCCTGTTTCAGGTTATAAACCAAAATATACCACTTGCAATTGCATAATAGCTCAAATAAAAGCTGAAAAAGGTAACTGTGTTGGGTTAGTGTTGCTGCAAGCAGCAGAGAAGTGAAGTCAGTGCTCACAGTTTCTCAACAAGCTTCCAACATTTGCTGCTATTGCCACTGTAGTGAAACAGCTTTGCTGTACACTATTTTTTGCATTGTAGTTGAGGACTTAGCTTTTGGATGGACATTCTCCTTGCTTGAAATCTGTGCAAAAGCTAATATATAAAGATTTCTATATATATTTGTATGTCTTGTTTCCTTGGCATTGGCAGGTTTTTTCTGCAATAAAGAAGAGAGAAATATTTTTGCAATAATTTTAATAAAATTTTTTAGAATTGTTCATTTTGTTGAAAAAGTTGGACCACAATCACTTTGGCTTTGATTAGTTTACTGTGGGAAGAAAACAGAGTCCTCTGGGGCTTTTTCTGTAATTCTCTGGGCCTAAATCTGGTTTTTCTCTTCTGAGGGTAAAATCAGCCTCAGTGGATCTAATTCTATTGCTATATTCACAAAAGTGATACTAATATTGGGCCTAGGGGTGAGTTTATCACAGGGAATTAGGTTTTGTGGTGTTTTTTCTCAGTTGTCTGAACATTCTGATTTAACAGTGCACTTCCTTGTATCACTTTGTGAGAAAAAATTATCACAATTTAAGTTGCTTTTGCAGTAAAAATATCTATGAACCATCAGAAGCAACTTAGGGCATGCATTTTTTCCTCTCAGTGTCATACGTACTTCAGCCAGTATAAATTTCAGAGGGGCAGTTTCAATGTGACATTGTCAGAAGGGTGGGATTCAGCTCAAGTCTAAGACATTTTATTAACATGCATGTAGTTGTCTGAAGTCACACTAAGCACTTTGTTCGTTGCCTAAAATGAGGGCATCTCCTGACATTTGGAATGTCCTAAAGATTCTTAAGCATCTGTGTGGCATTGATAGCTCTGACTCATGATCTCTAGGAGTCTTTCAGTCTTCCTGTGCAGTATCTGGACGCTGAAAATACATAAGGCATGACACTAGCCGCAGAATTACATCTAGGTGGGTAAGCTCACCATGCAGACTTGATCATACATATTCAGTTAGCCAGAAGATCAATTAGGTTCACTTGAAAGCCTACTTCAAGGATTGAAGCTATCTAAAATAAAAAATCTAGCACCATTTGAGAAACCCTGGGATATCCATTCCTTAAGCATGGAACTAGCATGTGAGTTGTACACCCCCATAATGAGCTCTGATCTCATCCATGTCTAACAATTTGGAATACATTTATAGTAACTGAGAAACCATTGAATTATTTACCATGCATTTATTGCCATTTAAGCAAGATATCTGGAGCATGCCTCTGTCTTCTGATCTCAGCTGTATAATTCAAGATCTTGATGGTTTATTTATAAATTATCTATCTAACATGTGTCTTGCTGACATTACACAGAAGAGCCCTAAATTGAAATATAAATAGATAAGAAAAATTCTGCCCCAAGGTTTATCTTTCATTGAGTTATGTTTGATCCACCTGCCAAAATGTCTTTTGATTTAAGAAAATGGCCAGGAGGAATATTTTCAGTCTATATCTAATTTGAGACATCATGCTTAGTAATAATAGCAATAATCAGACATATACTTGTAGTAAAGATGTCTGCTTATGAATGATGCACAGTTTTTACAGTCAATAGAGAGACCCTTTAATGCTTTTACATTGGCACAAGGCTTAAGAGAACAGGTGGAAGAAACTAAGCAGATTTATCAAAGATAAATGTGTCAGCAGATATTAAATACAAAAGTACAGTGCCTGGTGCTGGAAGTCTCTGTCCTGCACTAGAGTACAAGGGAGCATTCCATATGCTTCCCTGATTCTCATAGCCTCATCTGTACTGCTGTGGCTGAGAGCTTCAGACAGAAAGGGAAGATGGACTTTGGCTAGGACATGCCATTGCTCTTATGCAAAACAGTTAATTTCCTAATTCCTAACTTAAAATCTGAAGCTAATTAAACATACTTCATCCTAAAAATACCTGCTCAGGGCATCATAATCAGCTAACCAAGCCTGCAGATGTCCGTGTTAGAGTTGCCTAAAGGTGAACCCTCCACCTCGTATTTCAAACATGAGGAGTAAAACACAGTTAATATATGACTTAAAAATAATGGAATTGCACTACAGTTTAATTGCTGTCAATAAAGAGCAAGATCAAGAGTCAAGATTACCTGAATAATTGGTGATTCCTATGTTTTTGAACACATAGAACACGATGCCTATAGAGTATTTTCTTTCTGTAGCACAAATATATTCTTTGGCAAAAGTATTACACTTTATTGTAAGAAGCATATCTATAAGTCATCAAATTATGATTTGCATCAGTAATATAATAATCATATGTTAGATATCAGGAATTTCTGATGTGTCAAATTGCTGAGTAAGCCAGTCAAGAAGGTTCCCTCAGTCTTGCAGCAAGGAAATAACTCTGAAACTCAACAAGGAGTCTCCTCCTGTAGGATATATCCTTCCTTTTTTTTCTGGGAAAACTTTAAACTTGGTTGTGCTGAATAAGGATGTAAAGAATTCTCATTTGCTCTAGATTTGGAATTATGGAGAATGTGGAAATAGTTTTTGATTGTCACTTAACTATTCTGCATCTCAATATGGGGGAAAACCCTAGTTTGTCTAGGGCTGGAATGGATTTCTTCCATGGAGGACTAAGGCTTTTTGAATGAGTTGAGCCAGCAAGAGTTTCTGCTATAACAGGAACAGATAAATGAATAACGTTGAGTTGAACCCAGCCAGATCATGGATTATGTCAGTGACCTTTGCATAGGCAAGAGCTGCTCAGCCAGGGCCACTTCTAGCCTTGGTGACAAGCAAAGCAGCTGCTGTCTTTTAAATAAGAGAGCAGGAAAATTACTGATGTTAAGCAGCCTGTGATTTAAGGGTTGCTAGATCAGATTTTATAATTAGGCACCAGAAGACCATCTACCTAACCAATTTTAGGTAGAGTCCTTTGCAGGTGAGCAGAAGGAAATGTAGTGACTCTGTTTTGAATGCCAAACAAGGAATAAGTATGTTCTCTCCAAAATTGCTACTTATGTTACATGTGCATAAAGTATTAGGCAGTAAATGGGATTGGATGCTCATTACACCATACCATTCAGGGTGCTTTTGAAAATATGAAAATTGGGCATTAATCCATGCAGAAGATAAAATGAAGAAGTCTTCTTGAAGCCACAGAGATAGTTCATCTTTCCTGTAGACAATCCCAATGTGTTTTTTTCTCTCAATTTAGTAGAGAATTCTAAATATATGTCTGAAATCTATATTTTGCTCCATAAAAACCAGCTAATAAGAAAGAAGGTGATTTGCATATAAATTTGCAGATTTCATGTGGGACTGTTTGAGATTTTCCTGGGAAGCTGGATGGGTAACTAAAAGATGTTGTGTCAGCAGCATACACTTGTTTGTGGATGCTGGAAGGAGAGGTTTCATTGGAAGTGGTATTTGTTAGAGTGTCTATCTGCAGTGCTGGTTAGATATTTGCTAAACTGCCTAGAAAAGACAGCAATTCACTGGGAATAATTTTTCAAGGTTAGCATTTGCCAGATACTACATTTTTTCCTCACCATTTTAAGGCTGAGGATGTTTTTTAGAGACAAGCAGAGGTGGTGTGTTATAGTAGTTGAACTCACATCTCATCACATTCATTGGGTTTTCTAGATATGTTTTTCCAGACATTTTCTCACACACCACTCCCAAACCTTTGTTTTAAATCTCATTCTGTCACCTGGGTGGGTGGGAGAGAGTATTTTTGATGGGTGGTTATTCTGTTGACTTGCCTCTAAGATAACAAACTGGTTCTGATGAAAAATACCATCTTTTCAAAGAGGCTTAGCTCAAAAGATGGCTTGGATGCTTGGCTCCTCTTGTGCAGTAAAATTGTGTCTGACATCTGTTTAATACATCTACATGGAGCTTAGAAGTGAAGGGCAAGCCTGAGGATTCAAGCTGATGGAAACCTGCTGTCAATGCAGTGTGTGTGCTCATGTTTATTAATCTTGTCAGTTGTTATTACCTTTTTATCTGGATCCTGTTAACTTAAGATTTGTCTGTAACTCATGGAAAAGATACATTTTTGTTTTCTTTGTTCAGATATGAGAAATCTGTTGGCATAAGTCTTCAAAGGTATTAAGTCAGTAGCATCATGGAAATTTGGCTATGTTTTGAGCACTTGAGCAGCTATAAAAATTAGACTAGGTTGTTTTAACAGGCTATTGTTCCATAATCTATCTCATCTCTCTTTCTATGTTTTTTTCTTTTTTCTTTTTATAACTTTCAAGTCATTTAAAGCTACTTAGCTTTTATTCCAAAGTTCAGTAAACGCTGTTACTTATTCTGTAAGACTTTGTAATTTCAACATTATATATCCACAAGATAAGTCAGCGGAACATAGAAACACAATCCAAACAGTGGAGACCTTTGTATATGGAAGAGTACCACTCTCTAACAGAAAATTTCTCACCAGTTTATTTTGTTCGAGCAAAATGAAATAATTAAATATGGTTATGCAATAGAGAATAAAACAGTAGAAAAAATTGATTTGACCCTCTATTTCTTTTGTTGCTCTGATTCAGTTATCCTTGATTGTTTACTTCCAGTTGCATGATCTCTTTGCTGTGGACTCTTGGCAAGTGTTCTATTGTCATTTATTCTTGACATTTCCTCTCTTGACTCTCCTGACAGGTATAGACAGTTACATGTCCTAACTCAAAGCTGTGATCTGCTTTGGGGTTTGTTGCTATTACACCATACTACGTAAGAAACACCTTAGTAATCATTTACTGAATTACATTTTATACATTCTTAAATTACCCTCTGTTATATTTTGTGTCAATAATTCATATTTTGTGTCATTATTCTCAGTATTATACAACATAATACACTACCTTTAGTTTCTTTCATTTTGTCTTCAAGGCTGTCTTAACAAGAGCATGGCCTACAGGTTTCTTGATGCCTGATTTGTCAGGGTTTTCAAAGTGAAAAATGAAGGTTGGGGATTTTTTTCACAGCCCACACAGGGGCCCTGTAAACATAGTGCTATTCCCTGCACTCCATCTCCAGGTCTGTGGCATCAAGTGTCTCTTCAATGGGAACTCCTCTCAGGGTGACACTCAGATCTGGGAAATGAAGCCAATGGTGTCTCACCCACACTGTTAATAACTGGGAGAGGAGTCTGCAAGATAGAAAATGAACCGGAGAAAGCACAGATCTGATGTCCTGAAATAATTTGGAGTTGTGATTGGCTCTCAATGACATATCTAAGCCCATGATACTCCATGCAAGATCATGCTTCCCATATATGGAACGCTTTCCAGATACGCTTAAGGAACTACAACTTGCTTCTAAATATTACTGTCTAAAGACTCTTTTCTCTGATTTAATACTGGAAAATGCATTTTTTAGCAATGGAAAGATATTTTAAGCTGCACAGTTCATTTCAATCGTTCTTCTTAGGGGTGGCAGTCAGTTGGTTTTAACCATTATCAGTAATGTATCACTACTTCTATTGCATACTTTGTGATAGAACTGAACATTCTTATTAAACTCAGACCATATCGTCATTCAGAATGCCACATTTAAAATCCTCTAAATGTCTTTCAGCGCAAAAAGAATAAAAGAATTATCACATTATTTGGGCTAAATTTTGAAGGAAGACTGTAGAAGGTGCAGAATTTGAGGAACTTCTGAAAAATCTCACTGAATACATATTTCCACATTTGCAGCTAAACACCCTTAGAAAATGTTCCCTTAGGGTCTTAGCAATTTTGCAGCCACCACAGCAGAAAGCTGAATCTTGGTTTCAGACTTAATTCTGCACTGTTTCCATGCACACATTTCTTTGACTTCAAGGTTTGTCTTTCATTGTTGACCCTTGTGTGCAAAAATACTTATTATTTCAAACATTAGAGGTTTCTAAAAAGAGCTGGAAGCTTTACTAAGAAAGTAGTTTCCCTTCATAAACAAAGCTGATTCGTGCTGTTCTGTATTTGTTATTGCCTTTGATGTTATTCTCAGCACTGTAGCAGGGAGGGAGACGTGGAAGTGCTGGCTGAAACAGTGTCCTCAGCATCTTCCTGAGACATTTACTCACTGAGCATCAAGGTGTGTGATATATAATCTTTCACTTCTTCTGGATTCATTTCTATTAACAGATTTGCAAGGACTAACAGTAGTGAGAAATGGCTCCTCTGTATTTTGATATTCCACTGGTGTCATGTAACCTAACTGACACTTAAAGTATAAGCACAGGAATTTGCTGATTAGGATGCACAGCTTTTCCTGAATTTCCCATTTCATTGAAATTTTCATGCTTTTTCATAGTATTTCTTAAAATTATTCTGTTATTTTTTTTAAACTTGCTTTTCCTTAGGTCTACAAAGAATATCTGTTTGTGTGGTGATAAACCTGCTACTCTTCTGTAAGAGATCCTTTGAGAAAGTTATTTTAGATATTGCGTGTTAAATTGCATTCCTACACCTTCAAAATTTCAGATGGATTCAGCAGGAGCTTTTGTGGACACTCATGAGCTAGTTTTTATGCAGTCAACCTGGGAATGAGCGTAGTGTAATTGTGCCAGGCTGGAGCACAAGCATGAATTACACAGCCTGTCTGGAAAGCTGGGTGAATAATGGGCCAGCTAGCCTGAGCTAACCTCTGTGCTGCTTTGGCTGCACTTTGTCAGAACTCAAAGTTAGCTTGTTTAAAGCTGACAGTGGCAGGCTGACACATGCTGTGGTCTCACTGTATCCTCACACCTTTAAGTGCAGCAAAGACCCATCTTTCTATAGCTTACTGCAGCTGATACACGTTTCTCAAACAGATTTGTTAGGAGAAAAGCAGCTGATTCAGAAAATCTTAACCTTATTAATGTTGACAGCAAAACTGTTGCTCATTCTGTCAGGGATGGGATGTCAGCCCACAATGTGAAAATTGCTCATTTCTGCCTCTCTTAAAAAGGGTAGTGTATCAAGGAAAGCTTCTCTCTATTGCAGTGGCAGTCAGGAAGGGATCTGCTTATGTTAAGCCTTTTCCTTACTAAGCCAATGGGACTGAAAAAAATACATTTCTATGGCCTTGTGGTTGCTAAGGAAAATAACTCAGAATAGTGTGTTTCTGTCTGACAAACTAAAATCATATTAATTGGGATATTTTCACAGTTAATGTTCAAGAACTTGGTACGATCTCTGCTATGTGTCTGTTACTCAAAACAGGGTAATTGCTTCAGTCAAAAGTGAACACATCCAGTTGTTGATTAGTTACAGCACGAGAATTGATGGCTTGTTTATCCAAATGTTACAAATTCTCTGGTTTTCAGTTTTCCTTTTGCGGTAGCTGTTGCCTCTGCTATATAAATGTGGTTACCAAAATGTGGTAACTATATAAATGCGGGAGAGAGCCTGTGGTGATACGGATGCAAAATATGCAAACAACTTTGGCTAAACATAGCTTTACCATAGTTTTGTTACATAAATGTCAACTTAAAATTAAATGTTATGGAAACATTTCTTTTATCTTTATGGACTCTACCAGCTGCACAGTTTTCTCAAGTACAGTTTACATTTATGATGTTGTTTAAATCTATCACATACATTCAACATGCACAGAAGAATTTTTTAAAAGCAAGCTGTTTGCATTTGTGCAGTAATTACCCAAAGTCCAGCTTTAGTCTTCTATGTGCAAGACAAGTTTCTGCTGACTCTAGGGGGACCAGGAGTCAGTGGAGCTGCGAGCAGCAGTTTGATCTTTCCAGAGATTAATGGGCTCAAGACTTTTTATACTTGTTTGTTGCAGAACTGTGGTATCCTGGGGTGCATTAGGAAGACCATTGCCAGCAGGTCAAGTGAGGTAATCCTGCCCATCTACTCAGCTCTAGTGAGCCAAATCTGGAGTTCTATGTCCAATTTGGGGCTACTCAAGACACAGGAGACAGGGAGCTCCTGAAGCAGGTTGAGCAGAGGACTATGAAGGGACTGAAGCATCTCTCATATGAAGAAATGCTGAGAGATTTGAGCCTGTTCAGACTTGAGAAGGGTTGACTGAGAGGGGACCTCATCAATGTCTGTCAGTATGTGAAGGAAGGATGTCAGAGGAGATTTCCAGGCTCTCCTTGGTCATGCCAAGCACCAGGACAAGAGGCAATGGGTAAAAACTGATGCACAGGCAGCTCCACCTGAATATGAGGAAGAACTTCTTTATTGTGTGGGTGATTGACACCAGAACAGATTTCCCAGAGAGGCTGTGGAGTCTCCCTCACTAGAGATATTTAAGAACTGTCAGGATGCAATCCTGTGCCAAGTGCTCTGGGATGACCCTGAGCAGGGAGGTGGGACCAGATGACCCGCTGTGGCCCCTTCCAACCTTACCCATTCTGTGATTCTGTGACCCAAACTGTATCATTGTTTCACAAATCATGGGCAGATTTCACAATATATTTGCTAATTAGAGATTTTTCCCCCCCTTGGATATTTTGTAATGCCATAACAAATATTGCATTTTAGCCCCTTTTTTCCTCCATACATCTGATATGAGACTTACCTAGGAACAGTAATAATGCGGAAAAAAGGCCAGTTTTAAAATTAAGTTGTGTGATCCCAATCAGCTCCTCTTTATCAGGCCGATTGTAAGTATATTTTGAAATAGCAGTGTCTCTTTATGTAACAACAATATGCTGTTGTCCTGTGGTGCCAAGCAGAAATATCAGGTACTTTACATACAGTTAAAGTATTGGCGTAGCTCAGCCTCACAGTGTAGTTGTCTCCACTGAACACATCTGGTCATGAAGCTACAGAAACTGGCAGATGGAGATTATTCCAGACATATCACCTCACTGTGAGTCATGGAAAATAGACACCAGCATTCATTAATGCTGCAAACCTGCTTGGCCTGACATGGGCTGGGTTCAGTGGTCATTGGATTAGAATTTGGAAGTCAGAGCTCACTTCTGTTTGTACCTTCCCTGGTTCCTGAAAAAATATTTATTCTGTAGCAACACATAATAAGGATTTTAAAAGTCAAGATGCAAACAGAGCAAATTAACAGGAATGGTGATTTACAGCCACTCAGAATGCCACATAGAGGTGGCAACAGGGCAGGTTCTAAGGAGTAGGTTCAGGCGAACAAATGAAAATGTACATCTTCATAGAGCTGTTTCTTAGATTTTTTTAAATCATTCACAGTTTGTACGTATGCTAAAAGAACACAGTTTCCAGAACTGGGATTAGACAATCTGATGGCAGCAAAATCTGATCCACAGTCTGAGGTTCAGGAAGTCCCTGAGCCACAGCCTGCTGGTAAAGAACCAGCTTGGCACCTCCACAGAATTCCTTTCATATCCACTACCAGCCACTGCTGCAAGGACTGGGCAGGCTTTAGTCTGTGGTTGTCCAGACAGTGAAATGGCAAAGAACTTCATAGCAAAATTTATTCCATGAAAAAGCAGACTCATGTGGAATTGAATTACCAAGTTTACTTTTCTTTTTTAAATTCTGGAAAAATCAAATTATTTCAAGAAACCTTCAAGTGCTTCGTTTAGCTGTCACCTGATCCACATTCAGCCAGCCACAGACTTCTGAGGCAACTGGCAAAAGCAACTGAGTGGGAGAGTTTGGAGCTTTTTTCTTTTTGTCTGTGAAGAAAAATCAACCAAATACTTTTGGTTCCCCTCTCCCCTTTCCTCCGAAGCAAAAAGCTCCATTTTACTTCTTGTTAAGTGCTAGAGATCAAGTGTAGAGTTAGGAAAAAGTCTTCCTGCAGGGGACTCAGTAGGTATTTTTGCTTTTTCTCTGAAGTCAGGCCATGGTCTGCCTGTGGTAACCATAGCCCTTTTCATATGGTGCCTGCAGCTGCAGGGCCTTGTGGGTGGGCTGTGCTCTTCCCATGTCCCAAAGACATGGAAAAGTTCAGTCTCCTGAAGTGCTGCAATCACCAGTACTCTTTGGAAGCCTGGCTAAGAGAACTCCTGGTCACACCCAGTCATAAGCTCCAAGAATTATGTGAATATTCATTTTTTAAAAGTAATTCTCTCTGATGGTGTACATTTGTGCAAAAGCCTTCCAGCCACCCTTGTTGTGCTTGCATTACAGCACACTGGCTGAAGTAGCCTTTTAGTCTTCAAACAGATCCTGTAGGTATCTCATTACAAATCCTCATTCTTCCCATAAACTCAAAAAAGCTGATAAGATGGGCAGGTGTAGCATGTCACCTACTGGGCCGTGGCCACAGCTGGAGGAAACACATTGTGCAAAGACATCACACACCTGCTAAAGAGGTGATAAATACATTTCCAAATGAAAATGCTGTACTGCTGAATATCCAAACCTGTGCCTGGGCATTTAATCACTGCATTGAGCTTCAAAAGTGCTCCACAGGCAAATGAGTACTCCTGAGTATGGCAGCTCAAAGCAGCTATATGTCAGCCCTCAAAACAGCTATTCTAGGTTTTTCTGTGTCTGAAGATACCAGCTAATTGCTGGAAAATCCTTCAGTGCTGGTAAAGAAATAATAATTTATATAATAAATACATCATTAACATGCACCCTTTTTTTACTTCATTGACACAGGTTTGGTGATATTTCTTGCATTTTCAGTAAGATAAAACAAAGCTCTCTGACAAGATAAAAGGAATATGAACAAATAAGTCAAGTTATAGCAAAGTAAACCCATGTCTACCATGACAGTATAAACAGTGGTTTAGCTTTTTTTTTTTTTTTAACAGTGTTCTTGCCTGGGTTGCAGGAAAAATAACCAGCAAAATAACAGGGAAGAAAGGGCTAAGAATAGAAATGCAGATAATGAGAATACTACAGAGAACTGTGATATTATTTTGAGGGGCCTTGATATTGAGACTAGATCATCTTCAAGGTGCATTCCAACACAAACCATTCTGTGATTCTCTGATTCTGTGATTAATGTTAGGTTTACAACTGGAAGAAACAAACTCAGTGAGGTTACTGGGGTAAGGAGTAATAGCTATGAGAGAATAGCACCAGGAGGATGAGAATGCAGACTATCCCATCATCCCAGATCATGAAGCCCACTTGCTCTTAATGTAGCAGATTGAGTGATGCAGTCTGGTGAGCTGGGAAAAGAAAAAAAAGAATAAAACTATTTGATGATTAGACTTTGAGGACTAATGTGATGCTCAGTGTTTCTTATGTAAGAATTGCAACTACATTTTAAGAAAAAAATGTAACTGTGCAGGCAGCCAGGTGTTGTACCAGGCTGTCCAGAGAGGCCACAGCCTCCTTCCCTGCAGACACTCACCACTCGGCTGGACACAACCTTGAGCAAGCTGATGTAATTGAACTTGCTTTCTGAAAGAACTAAACAAGATAACTGCTGGAGGTCCCTTGCAGCCAACATAGGATTGTGATTTTTATGAACTTCCTTTGTAAGACAAGCCAGTGTAACTTTAGTTTCATTAGAGATTAATATGCTGATTCTAACAGACAGGGTTTTTGTTATTTATTTGCCTGGGATTGTCTGAATTCAGTGATGCTCTGGGCATACTGAAAAGCTGTTTATTTCATACAGTTTTATAGGAAGGTTTGACTAATTGATCTTTTGTTGCTTTGATATATTTGATGATTGGGTTACTTTTTAATCTGTGTGCTCTCATATGAATGGATGGATACTGTTACATGATTTTTCAGTTAAATCAAGATGCTCAGTCCTGCTCAACATTCATTCTTTAAAGTTACATAAATAAATGTTCATAATGGATCACAAAATATATGAAAAGAACAGAACTTGTTTTTTTACACATAAAAATATAAAATGTTTCTGGCTCACCCTGAATCCATTCTTTCACTTGCCAGACTTCCTGAGGAATTAGGAGACAGGCAGACATGCATCTCTATTGGAAGGAGAAAAACAGTGCTCTCACTACCAGGAGGTGCAGCGAGCGGGTGTATCTCAGTTCAGAACAATTCCTGGCTGTGCTGGAAGTGCTCTGTCTGGGTGCCATACATAGCTTAAATCACTCTTAGCCTAAGAAGGACCAGTTCTCAACTCTACCAAGCTTCTTCTGTGCACTCGAGTTAATATTTTAAAGGCAGTTAAGAATTTAGACTCTCAATGGCTCATAATTTGCAAAAGCTCTTCATTGTCTACCCTGTACTGATTTTTAATGTGAACCCTTATGAATTGTAGGAGGCAAAATTATCATGTATCTCAGCTTCACATTGTTAATATAGGAAAACAACCCTACTGTGTCTTATGATGGAGTTGTCTGGACTGAGTACACAGAAGAGAGTATTATGCTGTGTTGGGAGTCAGAGAGAGATGTTCCTTTGGCTCTCAAAGAACCAGGAGTCATTCTTAGCTGAAATATACCAACTAACTGGACCTCCTGGTACTGACAGAGGTGTTTTTCTCCTTCTAGCAGAGATGCATGTCTGCCTGTCCCCTGGTTCTGGGTAGTTGCAATCCTGTTTACTAGTATGGTCCATGCAACTACTGAAGGCAACTACTTTGCATATGGAAGCTCCAAGAAACTGACTTCAACTGTGTGGTTAACAAAGGGATATGCAGTGCTTCTTCTCCAGCCTTTGAAGTATGCAGTGTTCAGCAGTATGTACTCGCAATCATCTGATCAAAAACTGTGCACATGGAATCCCAGAATCGTAGAATGCTTTGGCTTGGAACTGACCTTTAAAGACCATCAAGTCCAATGCACCTGCTGGGTCACCTGCAACTAGATCAGATTACTGAAAGCCCCATCCTGCCTGGTCTTAAACACTTATCCAAGTGCTTACAGGATCATTCTGTGCGAAAGAAGACTGATCTGCTAAAGTAAAATTCATATAAGACTATCTCTGTGCCTGCAGTATTTCTTATAAATGCAAACTTGTTTCACGCAAATTTCTGAGCAGAACAATTTTGGCAAACAGTTAAAGCCACTGTAAGATAAAATGTTGGAAAGTAAAAGCACCCTCATGTGTTGTTTCAAACAGGCAAGCAGCAGCTTTAATGTGTTTAAGATCAAAGAGCAAGCTTTTCCCCATATGGAAAATAAGTGATCACTCTGTGTATTTAACATTGTGCATAAACGCAATAGTTGTTCCAGAACCTTTACGACTCAGCATTTAATAAAATAACTCATTATTGAAACAGGAACATTATTGTTGCCGAAGCAGTGCAGAAGCACATCTTTGGCACATGGAAGCCAGATGAGTGAGCAGCAGCCTGACAGACACCCCAGCAGAGGCAGGCCTTGCTGTGGCACACGAGGTGCTGCCCTTCCACACCGCTGCCTGCAGTCACTGCTGGTGTGCTCTGCTACCTTGTAGGGACTTCGGAATAGCTTGTGCGGTGCACGGAAGAAATTATGTAACACTCTTTCCAGTTGGAGTGATTATGAGATAAAAGACCCTGAAAAATAGAGGAAATGAGTCACATCATCGGGCTTTGACTAGAGAGACTCAGACAGAATAAGGGCTTATTGAGAAAAGTAAGTGTTACATCTTGCTTTAGGTCTCAAGACCTAAACAGCGCTGCAAGAAGATTTCTATTCTCAAAGTAGTGTGCGATACAAAGCCACCAGCTGTTTGTTGTACCCTCTCCAGCAAGACCTAGTGCTTGGCAAAGTGTGTATCTGCTCTTTGCTTTTAAACACAAAGAAACTTGAGAATATGAGGAAATAGGTGAACACCCCACTGCCCCCTCAGTTTTGAGACTTTGCGCTGCTTTCCTGTCAATATTATACGGATGAGAGGAGATAAGTGTTGCTGCAAATAAGTTAAACTCAGGAAATTTTCATTGTCATTCGAACCTTTCAAGATGGGATTCTTCTTTTGCAATCCCACATGCTTCTGCCATCAGGCTCTGGTCTGTTAGTACTGCTGCCTAACAACAAGAAAGGGCACTTCAGATTCCAGAAAGTGCAGGACTTATTTAGATTAAGGAAGACAAGACTAATGGTGTGGTATAAAACTGAACACCCTTGAGCTAAAGTGCCGTGATTGATTCTTAGAAGTAAGTTTAATACTAACAGTGCATTATGTTAGAAAAATATTCTGTGTTCCATTTATATCCTTGTTTACTACTGGGAGAAAATGATAGGAAATTAACGGGATTTTCTTAGCTCTGGTGATATTTATGAGTCAGCTCATAATTCCCAACACAAGCCATGCTTCCACTGAAGTCAACTGTAAGGTTTCAATAAAAACCAAAACCCAGCTATTAGTTACTAGGAGTAAATAAAGTTAGAGAAAGAAGACCTAGATCTTGGTAAACTGAAATTTTTTTAAATGGTAATTCTTGGTAACATTATGGCATTACTCTGCCAAGCTTAATGAGCCCTGGCATTTGTGGCTGCTTAGATTTCTAATGTAACTGTGAGGGACATTGGGTCTATAAGGTAGCCTGGACTTGTAAATACTCTACTATGCTTAACACTTTTATTTAATACCATCATGGATAAATGGTTTCTTCAGGATAGACTTGCTCTTGCCTCCTCATTCTCCTTTTTAACTCTCCACAACGGAGTGCTCAAAAATATTCCTCTGTATTTGGGTGTATTAAATATGATACACTCATTCCTGTCTTAATCAACTTGCTGAATTAAAGCATCATAAAGTGATCAGATTAATTGGTATCTATGATTTTTTATCACTTTGTAACATTCCTCCCACAGCCACCACAGGCTGATATAATGGTGTGGTACAATACACCTCAAAGCTCTGTTGTTTCCACTTTAAATAATTATTTTTATTTAAAAGTGTACTTTATTTTCTTACATACTGTTCTGGTTAACATGTGAGATAACCACATTTGATGACAGCAAATAAATTGGAATCCCCACACAAAGCCAAGTGTCCTTCAGATTCTTCATCTATATTATGGAGCTGAGCATTACTGCCAGAACAACCTTGTTATTTTGCAGCCTGGAAAGATACTATTGGAGAATTTGTAGGTACTTCTTTGTTCATTGTGACCACTTCATTGTTCACACGTCTGAAAGGATAAAAAATTGTAGAAGTAGCCAAGGGTTGCTAAGATGCCTTCTCAAGAGATATGATTAAAAGAAGTTCCTTTTGCTCATGTACTACGGTACAGTATCTTTGTACGACTGCATTTGAGTGTCCTTTCCCCTGAAAAATTCCCTAATTGTCAATGTTGTTGACTATACATCAATGAAAAACAAATGTAAAACCAAAGCAAAATCCAGTATATAATATAATACTGAAGAAAAATAAGAGAAGTTAGGAATTCCTAACTGATTTTTGTTCCGGACCTCTTCAATAGGATGAAGTATTTTAGGTGAAAATGCACAGCTGACTCAAGTGCTTCCCACAGTATGAACCTATCATAGTCAAACAGGGCTAATTGACTTAATCACAGACTTTTATTGAAACACATCAGTCAGGCACCTGAATTTGAATGACTAAATTTTCAACATATTTTTTCCCCATCTTTACCTTTGATTAAGATGTAAAACAGGACTGAAATCACAGAATCGGAGAGTGTTCTGAGCTGGGAGGTATCCAGGGTCCAGCTCCTGGCCCTGCACAGGACAGCCCCAAGAATCACACCATGTGCCTGAGAGCATTGTCCAAATGCTTCTGGAGCTCTGGCAGGCTTGTGCTGTGGTATATCCTCAGGATGTGAAATATCCCCACTGTTTGTAAATTACAGCTCATTTGCTAAATTGGCTTGTTTGATAGTGTTTTTTCAGCACGATAACTTGACATCCAGAAGTACCTATCCATAGTAAAAGATGTACTGGCAAGTCCAGAGAAAAATCTCATCCAGATACTTGGTAACTTCCAGACCATACCCAGGAACTGTCTAGGAAAGTGTTATTTTACCCAGGCCAAAATGGTTCTCATGGCAGTCCTCAGCATTTAATGGTGCAGACCATCTGGAGCCACTGGGAATGTCATTCCCTTTCACATTACTCAGGGATCCAGCTGAACCACAATGAGTGGGATTATCTCCAGAGAAAAAGGTAGGCAGGCTTTTTTCTCTCCCAACAGTGTGTTTCCTTCTTAGTTCTAGCTGCCAAAGCCCGTGTTGGCACTGTTGGTCACTGATGGTCAATTAGGCAATGGAGGTAATTGATGTCTGGCCCTGCTGCAGTAAATCACACCTTGGCTTTGCCAGAGCCAGAGCTGCACTCTGAGCACTAAGCAAACAGGCAACTCTTGTGGCATAAAAAATACCCAGCAGTCCTACAATTCTTCTGTTCTTTTAAGTTTACTCTGTTACTTAAAAGAAAAAAGACTCAAACATGAAGTAGTAGCAATATTTTTATCTTAAAACCTCAAGACCCTAAAAGCTGATTTTATAGTGGATTATGCTGGTGATTACAGAACACATTTCTTTCCTGCACATCTATACATTTCTTATATTAAGGATTATTTTTCTTGTTAGCAAGAAATCTAAGTACAGCATGTTAGCAAACACTTTTACAGAAAAAGGTTATTTGAGCACTTCCCTTTGCCCTAGGCTGTGAAAAAGGTTAGAACAAATAGACTGCAATAAAAAAATTATTTTAAGGAAAAGGTTTAGTAGTGGTTTTCACTTCTCCGGCTTCATATTGTAATTCTTTCTATTTTCTCTATTTCAATATAATGAAGTTTTTATCTTAATTTTTTATAAGTTCTAGAAAAATTATCTAAATTCTGCAACCTGTGCTCAGTGGTAAAGACAACATAGTTTCTATTCATATTTTAAATTAATTTTCTTGTGAAGTATCTGTGGTCAAGCAAAGATTGCTATGTAAGCTACCAGACTTGTCAGTGGGCATTGGACTATTTGATGCAAAAGAAATAACAAAGTTGTCTAAATAAAAATTTTATTTACTAAATTGAGCATTCACATTTGAAAATTTTGGTCTACAGAAAGACCTGTGCTTTGTGTGTGATAAAAGGAGCATTTTGTAATTTTCTACAGATTTGAGGTAAATCAATATAATGCTTCCCAATTGTTAAAATAGTTAAAATCTGGAGGAGCACGTGCTTTATTCTTATTATCCCCTTATCCCCTGTTGAAGCCAAGGAAAAAAGAAAATATTTAGGTCACAAGTATCTCTGAGCATTAAGAAAGAGCATTTCTTGTTTTGTTTTCTTTTGTTTTTTAGAACCCTGGAGAAACTTACCTTGATGTTTTATTTTTTGTCTCTGATGGAATGGATTATAAAATGTGCATTTAATGACACTTTTATTTGTGCCCCATAGGTACCTGAGCTATTTGATTTGCTTTGTTTTGATATCATCTCCTGTTACAGCCTCTTCATTAATTTGTCAATAGAAGTCAAAAACAATCACTTAGCAGACTCTGCTAAAAATACAATTCCTCAAAAATATAACAGAAAAGAACAATATGGGTTGACAACCCTTTTTTTCACACTGAAAATGTACACTATTTCATGCTTGATAAATTGTTCTAATTTTTAGAATGAATAAACATCTCACAGAGGAATGAAAAATATTTTTAAAACAAAATTTATCCATCACAGCCTGACAAATCTCACCCTTCTAAATAAGTTGCTTCAGCAGCATGCTTATTTCTTTAAAAATGTCAGACATGAAATTCAGTTCAAATTTCTGTATTTCTGAAAAAGGTAGTAATTAATCCAAAGAAAGAATAGATAAAAAGACAGGTTTGCTGCAATACTTCTTTTTTCTCAAAAATTATTTATTAAGTTTCCTATCCAGTTTATTTTCCCATTCTAAGACTGTGAGGTCTTCATACTCTTCATCTCCAGGACCAAAGCTGTACTATTTCTGGGAGGAGGGCGGTGCAGTATCAAGCCCTCAACATGCTACACTCTTCCACTTGAAGAAAAGGTTGAAGTGCAAGTCATTTTAAAGGAAGTCTACAGAAGAAATTTATGAGCTTTTTCTGTGGAAGAGCGCTTATTCTCCATGCAGCTTTTGTCAAACATTTTTAACAAATTGTAATAACCTTTGTCATATCTCATTTTCTTGCATAAACAAGTCACACTGAAACTATAAATGATGGAAAATTTAATCCACATGGCTTGTACTATCAAAACTGTTAAACTGTATTATTTTCCACCATGTCAGCAGTGCATTATCTGTTTTATAGGAATGTTGAAAAGATTACTTTTTAAGGGAGATACCGCAGGACCTGCGTACATGTCTGCCTCACGCCTGCGTTAGATGATGTTTTCACTTTCAGTTCTTCCTGAAGCTAGGAAAATGCTTGCAGCATTTCTCTTTCCATATCCTATCAGAGAGGGCATTTCCACCCACCTCCAATAACTGCCTGCTCAGAGGCACCAGGCAGTGCCCAGAGGCTGAGGGTGCTGTCAGGTTTGTGCTGCCTTCCTGCCCTGAGCATTCATGGCTCCTCTGGGATGGAGCATGGTACACTAGCTCTCAGTTGATCCTCTGTGGGATCTTGGTGCCTGGCAAATTGTGTGTACGTACAAGAGTAACTCCCAGTCCAGATTACGTTTTTTGTTCTGTCTTCCCCAGCAGCTGCATGGGATACTGAATCTGTAAATTCTCCCTTTCACACATCAAGAGAGGTGAGAGTGCTGATAACATCTAGCCAAGGCAGATCTGTCTTTTTGCTTTTTGTGAGAACTGTTCACCAAAATTAATAGTCCCCAAGGAAGTGTAACAGTGCTATGAAAGACTGTCTTTCTTTCCTTTTTTAATAAGGCTCTCTCTGGGTATTCTATCCAGTTATCTAAACCTGTAATGTATCTTTTGGTGCTATCCATCCAGTATAATCTTCAGCACATTTATTTATCTAATGCCTCACACAGATTTTATGTACTCCAGGATTAAAGAATTATGTAAAGGCAGCACTTGGGTACTCAACTCGATAAGATTCTGATCACTGTCAAGAAAGCATGGTCACTGCCTCTGGCTGTGGAAAGAATTACTTATGGAGGGGCTCTAATAGCTTCTTTGTAGATTCAGACCTCATGAATGCAAACAACTTCCTCTAAATTTGCAAGCAATTGCATTAGTGTACCAGCGGGAGAACTAAGAGCTAATTTTTTGTTGTAGTTAGAGTTAGCAAAAGCTTTCAGACATTTTCTACCTTCCATACAAAATCCAGGATAATGGCACTGCCAACGGTTTGCAAACAGTTTTGGTCATAATTCTGAATGCCCTTACCTGTATGGGGATTAAATCAGACCTCAAATAATCCTGGAAAATAACTCTGGTGGTCTAATCACTTAATTATGCCACTTTAACAGGGATACATTTTTATTATTTACAGAAGAGGCCACAAAAGTTTGCAGATGTTTAACTTTTGATTATTTTCATTCTAGCAGTAAGTTATGTAGCAAACTAGCTCTTAAAGATCTTCCCAGGGTGTATTTTTTGTCATTATGATACTCCTTGAGTAATGTTTTAACAACTGCTTTAGGCTGAACATTCTCTTGCATATGAACAGCCCTTAAATCAAACTGTAGTAAAATTCTGCTGAAAATTATATAAATGGAGATTTGGTAGGTCCTAATTAACTAATTAGAAAAGTTTATGAGAGGCAGATTGATTAAATATCAAAGCTTCTGAGTTATATTATCTTTCATAAACTGGCTTTTCTCCAATTAGTATATGCTTTCAGGAGCAGGGCAATAAGATGAAAGGATCTACAACAAAACTGATTACTGCTGAAACAAAATGGAAGTTGCTGCTTTTCATGAAATACAAGACTATGGCAGTACTGGAATAATTTTATGGGAAGTATGCCTAAGGCGTACGTTTACTGCTTGATACTGAATGCATGAGGAAAAACCATCTGTTTTTTTCAGCCTGAACAATTATACGATCCAGACTGAATCACTAGAGCCAAATATAATTGCTCTGTGTTTTGCTCTGTACTGCTCTCTACCTACAGCAGCATGGTCTTGTACAGCATGTATGGTAGCACACAGTTCAAACGATGGCATGGGAAAATAGTTTTTCTTCTATTGAGGGTTATCAAATTACTATCCAGGGCTTAATGCAATCTGCATTTCATCTGTCACTGGAGAAATAGTTCACAATAGGAAAGAACAATTTCTGATAAACTTTGACCACTGCAGTGTTTGAATCTTAGGGATTTATTTTTGTTGGGCAGATCCACATTTCACATCCAGCCAGGTGAAAGTTGTTGCTTCATCCTTCATGCCTTCAGTTCCAGCTGGGAAAAAGGAGAGGTGCTTTCATTGCATGGCCTAAGTAAACAGATTGCACTAAAAGAGATAGATAGTGAATCCTGACTATTAGTTTACTTTGAAGGAAAGCACTTCAGTGATATATAAACAACTAAAAAATATTCCACTTTTGTTGCTAGTGTTGTGTTTTACAGCACCTAAATGTTTTAGTTTTGCCAGGCTAGTAGGACTGGGTTTCTCCCATCCCCAAAAGTGCTCACAGTTTAATTTTAGACATCATGTGCTGCGTTGCACTTGAAAAAAGCGTTCATTGTTGGAGGGAGTAATGAGGGACAGAGGGGCAATATTTGAATGTGTAGGTGGATAAATGCAAACATTTTTCCTTTGTTCTTTAATAATAATAATAATAATAATAATAATGCTCCATTCCTTTTACAGTTTCTTGAAAAACAGAACAAGGGTTATAAAAGTTTGGAAAAATTTCTTCCCAAGACTATTCTTATGTATTGCTGTGAGGATTATTTCTGCTTTTCATGGATAAACTGCAGAATTATGTCGACCAGGTGCTAATCTACACTGCACCTGGCTTTCCTGAGTATTTGCTTTTTTTTTTGAGTAATACACTGCTTAACTGTACTCATTCCCTCTCCTGACTCACTTTTCCCATCTACTGTGAATAAACACCTTGCCCACAGTGATATTCTAGATCACACTCCTGACAGACTATGGCAAAGCAAGTGGTGGGTGAGTGGATGATGATATTGTGTAGGATTGGGCTGTAACTTAAAAGGTTCAGGTTTATTCCACATGTGAAGACTTTCTGTGTAGCCTTAGGCAAGACCCTTACCTTTGCTATGCCACGATCTCCAACTGTGATATGGGAACAAGAAACTTTATTTTTTCCTGCCGTGTCTGTTTTCTATAATTGTGCTGTAAGAAATCTCTTCCAAGTGAAAACTTGTATTATGTGTTTGGACAAGACCCAGTACAACTGGGCCTCCAATTTAGTTGGTATTACAGAAGTAAAACCAAATGAGCAATTTTTAATACCTAAACACAAAGGAAGTAAGAAAATGTCATTTTAATTGATTCAGGTCTAAACGAACTCAGCAAAAGGAAATTACATTCTTTTACTGTAAATTCTTAGTCACTTCTTAATTTTATTTTGCCCTCCATGCAAGCCTTAATGAGAAGAAACCACATTTATGCCTATGTCAGTAGGATGTAATTATAGGGAGGTTGCATCTGAAGGCTGAAACTGACAGTAATGTTTATGAGATTTTCCATTTTTATAAAGTGAGGTGAAGGGGAGAAAAATTGCTCACAAGATGGATTTTTGTCACTTATCATAGAATCATAGAATTACAGAATCAAAGAAAATAGAATCATAGCAAAATAGAATCACAGAATGGTTTGGGGTTGGAAGGGACTTTAAGATCATCCAGTTCCAAGCCACAGGCAGAGAGCCTTCCACTAGACCAGGTTGCTCAGAGCCCTATCCAACCTGACCTTGAACACCTTCAGGAATGAGGCATCCACAAGTTCTCAGGGTAACCTGTTGCAGTGCCTCATCACCCTTACAGTAAAGAATTTCTTCCTAATATCTAATCTAAATCTTATATCCTTCAGCTTAAGGCCTTGCCCCTTGTCCTATCTCTACATGCCCTTGTGAGAAGTCCCTCCCCAGCTTTCCTGTAGGCCCTTTTTAGTTAACGGAAGGCTGCTCTAAAGTCTTCTGGAGCCTTCACTTCTGAGGGGAGGCTGAATAACCTTGATTCTCTCAGCCTGTCTCCACAGGAGAGCTGGTCCAGCCCTGTGGTCAGTTTAGTGGCTCTCCCCTGGGAGATGTTCCAACAAGTCAGTGTCTTTCTTGTGCTGAGGGCCCCAGAGCTGGGTGCAGCACTCCAGGTGTGGTCTCACAGGAGCAGAGAGGGGGAATCTCCTTCCTCAACCTCTGGCCATGCTTCTTTTGGTGCAGCCCAGGGTGTGGTTGACTTTCTGGGCTGTGAGCATGAATTGCCAATTCATGTTGAACTTTTTGTCCAGAAACACCCCCAAGCCTTTCTTCTCAGATCTACTCTTGATCCATTCTCTGCCCAGCCTGTACTTGTGCCTGGGATTGCATGAGTCTTGAATGAGTTTTTTATTAAATCTTGAAGCATGTGTAGATCTTCACCTTTCTCTAGTTTAGAAGATAAGACTTGCCAATGGTGTATGCCAAATGCGCACTTTTACCCTCATGGATACTGTTTTATTTACAGTCCTTAATAGAATTTATATGCAAACTCCTACCCTATTTGATTTTCAGACTAGAACTTCTCCCCAGGAGTTAAGTGATACGCTCCAAAATGTGCCTCCAAAGTCTTATTGCATTACAGATAGAGATTTTCTACTAGAAATTCTGAAGATTAGACTTACATTTTTATGTAATGTGTTGGATATATTATAGCACTACTATATTACATCACTATGGAAAGTCCATATGTTCTGTGGGAAAAAGTAATCATAGCTCCTGGAGCACAAGTGGATGCAGATGCAATAATATATTAATGTTATATCCAGCAGTTAGAAATGCAGAGGTATGTAGGTTGAAAAAAGCCTCTTTGAGTCTTCCAGTCCAACATCCTGCTCAAAGCAGAGCTCACTTCAAAGTCAGACCCAAGTTTTGCAATCTTTGGGGGCAGAGGTTTCACAGTGTGGTGCACTGACCCTGGCAGGACACTGGGTGCCCACCAAAGCCTCCCTGTCATTCCCCTTCCTCAGATGGATGGAGGAGAGAAAGTATAACAAAAGGCTCATGGGTCAAGATAAGGGCAAGGAGGGATATGTATGTTCATTAATTACAATAGCTATTCATGTGATTTAGAACATCTGCTAATGAGTCCCAGCAATTCAAGCAAAAGTCAAAGACCTGCTGTTTGTTGGTTGACTCATTTAGCAGCATGACTGACAAGTGTTTTAAGAAGAAATTTATCAAAACATTGGTAGAATCAATTATTACTGGCTGCTGATTAGTCAGTTCATGATACTGTGGGTAAAATGAACTTCTTTTCTGATCCAGTTCATAGATGGTTTCACTGGCACAGTGGTATTGTTGGTGAAGCAGTACAAGAGGAAAGGATAATCCTTACCAGCAACAGTGTAGGTGTCAGAGCAATACCAGTTCTGCTGGCTCATGTCTGCAAACACATATGCTGTGTGCTCTAAGGACATGGGACGTGCAAGAATTTCTGCAGTGATACCATTTGTTTGGATCTTCCTCACAAAAAGATTTAGCTTTGTTTTGCCTGTGTGTATTCATCAGTATCACGAAACTTACAGGCTCATCCAAACTCAAAATTGTGCTCATCTTTTCCTGATTGTAACTGCCCAGCTTGTGTAATTGTTTTAACTTCATCAGTGGATTCTATGATACTAAGTTTGTTCCCAGAATGGAGCCTGTTCATTGAGGACAGTGATGCCATAGCTCTGCCCCTCACTTCTGTAGTTTGTACATGAAGTCTGTTGCTCAGGGGGAGGCTGTTTCGGATGGACAGATAGGTGCAATATGTAACTTAGCTCTTCAGTAAGCTTATGCAGTAGGTATTGTGGTCAGTTGTGGGAGAAATGATTTTTCAGACCTGGGAAACAACTCTCCCACTGGAGATCTTTATTTAAAGACACTTAGATTATCTGGACTGTATAAAGGTACAGGATTGTGATACAAAAAATAAACGTCTGTGTATATTGGGTCATTTTCCCAAGAAGATCTTGTTTCTGTTAATTCTAGCAGTGCTGCTCAGAAAAATATAGATTTAATAACAGGTTATTATTCTAATGTCTTTAATGAACTAAGTGAAGTAGTGGCTGTATTCCCCTCTACTAATGAAGACTGTACAGAGATAGTCTTCTATTAATGTTGGTGAAGTAGGATCAATATAGATACTGAGTCAGGGTACTGTAAAATATTAACAATTATTAATATTCTTTCTTTTTCAGTTTTCTCCTTGTGTTTGGTTGCTTGATTTTGTCCGTGTTTTCTACTATTCCTGAACACACAAAACTTGCCTCTGGTTGTCTCTTCATTTTGGTAAGTGAAAATTCTAAATACAAGACAGTTTTACAGATACTTTCATATACATTCAAATCCTCTCCCTCCTTATGGAGGAAGTAATATAATACAATAACTGAGCATTTTAAAAAAGAATTTTCATCAGAATGATGAAAAAATGATAAAATAGAGGATTTCACCATCTTTTTATTTAAAAACAGGTCAGATGGTAAGCCAGTGCTAATAAAGTATGGTACTGCATCCCCTTCTTTGCTTGAGAACTGCTGTGGTTTATAACTGATAGATTTTCTACTGCAGTTTGACAGTGACTGAGCATGAAAGACCTTTGATATTGCTGCTGTCATTTATAAAGTCAGTGTGTAGTAAGAGGCACTTAAAATAGGAATTAATTTTGGTATCTTAGATACAGATTTGGGCTAGCTATTGGTAGATACTGACATTTTAGTAGCAGTTGCCGCAGCAGGATATGGTCGTTTCATTATTTCTTCATAATACATGCTTTTGTTTTATGTTTATCTCTCCTTTTTCCCTTCTGAGGTAAATGAAAATGGCTTTAATCCCTAAAAGTGCTTAACATTTTTCGTGCATTGTACGGATGCCACTTTATTCATCTGCTTCTTGATGGGCCATTTAGTTCTGCAAGTGATGGCCTGAGGACAGGCAGTAGTGAACACTAAAATGTCACCATATAATGTCACCCAGAGGTACCATGGTTATTTCAGTTCCATGTATTCAGCAGACTGTGGCTCGTTGGGTAGCACCTGAGGTGAAGTAACTTGACAAATGCTAACATTTTAATTGTCATCACTGTATATATCCAAAATCTCTGGTCTTCAGAACAGCTCCCTAATTAATTATGGCATGAGAGGGCTGATAAGCATAATTATGTAGCGTGCTATGTCTTTACAGCACAATGGGCCACTGCATCAAAATATCTGAACTAAATGCCCAGAGCTGGCTAGGTGCAGGTATGTGGTGTTCTGCTCCATTGAATGGTTTCTTAGCAGGGCTAATTAGGGAGAACCATGTTGCATTTTTCTTACTAGCCATATTAGTGCTTTTTCTTTCTCTGAAGAAAAGATCAGGTGGCATTAAACCAGCTAAAAATGGTCAGATTTAAACCTACACTCATACCTAGACCCATTATTTACACATCTGGACCCCACTTGGTAAATGGAAGTTTGTTTGAATGTTCCGCAGCTAGTTATATTATTCGTACACTAATTGCTAAGATTTTTTGGTATAGAAAACAGGAAAATCTGATTAGTCTGAAAATATCTTATTTGTAATAGAAGGCGCTTTTGTGACAAGGAATCTGTTTTCCTGTATACTTATGCAAATCGGTTGCAGAAATGCCATTTGTTCTGACATAAAATATGCATTTCCCATGAGCCACATACTTGTTGATTGTGTTGGTACACTTACCACTGTTGATTCCCCAGCTGGCTGATTGTGCTGGCACTGTGCCACAGGTCTCACAGGAGCCACAGTGTGGAGGAGCTCTGTGAAGCTCTCAGCACTGGGCAGAGGTGTGGTGAGCTCTGATTGCTGGTACACCAGTCCCTGTAGAGGTGTCCATCAGCCAAGCAGAGCTGCTCAGTGTTTTCTGGGGGAAACTTTGGTGCTTTTTGCTGCTATGGCTTCAAAGATGAGCTTTGTCCGTCTTAACTGTTCTGACTCTACATCCTCCCGTGGCATCCTCTGAACACAGAATAGGCCTTAAGGAGGAAGAGGGTGGGTGGTTGATCCTTAAGCCATCAATACTGGTCCCATCCAGCATTTCTATGCTATAACCTATTGTGTTCAGCAAAACTTTGGCAGGAATAAAACTAGTGATGACGAATTTTGCATCTCCTGCTGTGGGTCTCTAATGGAGAAAAATATAAACACAGCAAAGTATGAAGTTCTTCAGAATTAGAAGCAGGCTAAAGCTGACTGCTTTATTGCAGTTTGTTGATGCATTGTTTGTTCCTTCTCTACATATTGAATCATTAGCTGATATTAACAATGTTATCAAACCAGTCTTTTATAACTGCAAACTAAGAGGAAAATACATTTCTACATTAACTCAGGAGCAGTTATTTTGGCTTTGCCAGCACCTAACTGTAGTCACTAGAGTTTTTGCAACCTTTGCCTTGCAGTGATTCACACAGCTCTTCTGAGTGTGTCATTTAGTAAGACAGCTGTATTAACTATCAGATTTGGTTTAATGCTGTTTGTGCTTTGTGCTTGAAATAGAAGATATATGTTTATTTTCTAATGAAGCACCGTACAAATACAAGAATCCGTAGAGCTGCCTGCTGCGTTTCTGTGAACTGTTTGTTCTGCAGATTTATTCCAGATGGTCTCCCCTACAGCCATGTTAATTGGCTAAAAAGCTAATGTAATGTTCCTTCAACTTAATACCTGAGCTGCTGCATGCACTGGCACCTGTGGCTTTTGACACATTGCAGCTATTCACAATTACATGGGGAGATTAAAGAGGGAAGTGTAGATGAGCTGAGCAAACCTTTTCCTCCTTCTCAGAAAGGCCAGAAGAGCTGAGAAGATTATTCTTCTCCAATCAGTCAATTCCATTGGTCTGCCCAAGCCTTGCCTTACAGGTGACAGAGAACATATCTCCTAATCACTACATCCTAAATACTCTCTCAGAAACACGTGACAATGCGTGATAGCTCAAAGCAAATAATTGTTTAGGAAAGCAGTAATAGCTGAGAGCTTTTGAGCTTCAGCAGAGGTTAATGGACTCATCTGGGCTGCAGAAATGCCTGAGCTCTGCTACCAGAGCCGAGGCAAACCTACCCTGCTGTGTTGCGTTGGACCCAGCTTCAATTCTGGCATCCACACAAGTACTACTGTGTTACAAGGCTTCTCCTTATCAGGAAACCTGTCAAAGGAAATGCCTTTAATATTTGAATTTTATGCTTAAAATGAAAGTCTTGCAGATGAGTTAAGTGCATGTTACATACAGTAATGTTGGATTGTTATATCAGTAATTAATTTGGTTAGATTTGTGTCCAGAAATAATAAGAGTAACCAGGAGGAGAGCATCAGATAAAACTCCTTATACCCACAATGATAATTATGCTTTAGCCTCATCTGTGCACACAACTTCTGGCACTTGAGTTGTAGCAGTGATACATCCCAGACGGGCAATAGAATAAAAATCTACTTCAGCATCAAAATAAACCACAAGCAGCTTAAGAATCCAACTAGCATAGCAAGAAAATAATCTTCGGTGTATTGCTGACCTGCAAGTACATTTGCTAGTACTTTATCAAATAATAAACACAAGGGGAGTAAAACCAAGTCTGTGAAGGCAAAATCAAATCTTTTAGGGAAGATAGCCAAGAAGAAATATTATCTGGAACTGGAGGTCATTCACTCTCTTGACCAAACTATCTATATTTTAAGTTCATTTTCAACTAAAGCTGAAAGTTATGCGAATTTCTGGTTCACTTCTGTTTGTTTGCTGACAGTGTAAGGAAATTAATAAAATAAATTGAGTTGACCGAGGAAGATTTGACAAATTGAGAAGTAAAAAAAAAGTCTTGGATCAGTTTAAATGCTTCATTTGACCTGGCATAAAATATTATTTGTGTATTTGATTCTTTTAGAACTTTTGGCTTAAAACTCAGATTGAGGTTTCAGGAAACAAAACTTCATTTTTATTTGAAGTGACAAAGCATCCCTTTTTTTTTTTGTAGTTTTAATTTTTAATCAAGATGGGGAGATTGAAAAACTCAGATGAATTTCTGCAGGACTGGTTTTATCAAATCTGTTTTGTGTTTTTCTCTGAAAATAGTAGAAAGCTGTTCTGAGATTTGTGGAATAAAGGCCTCTGAAAATGTACTCTAGGAACACATTCTTCAGGCAGAAATAGCTCCCAAAGATTTAAAAGCAGACAGTGTGCACAGGATGAAGCTGGTTTCTCCGTGTACTGTGGTCATGTACATGAACCCAAAAGAGTCTACTAAGTGCTTCTACCAATTATTATCTTTCCAGGATTTTTTTTCTCCTAATATTTTTGCATAAAAGAAAGAGGACACACATAGGGCATAGCTGCCCCATAGCGGGTAAGCATATATTCAATTTGTCTCTGCTCTAGGAAGTAAGTCCATCCACAGGGATGTAATCATACAAATCCACTACTGCATTTTAAAGCTAGCCAGAGTGGATCTTAAAAAGGGAGCTGGGTAGTGCTCAATTTAAAAATAAAATAGCATTTTTCAGTACCAGCACTTGAATCCTCTTGCCATTCTTGAACTACCAGACCTGACAGAGGACTTAATGGATGGCTCTGTAGGACCAGCTATCAAGGCATTAAAACAAAACGTGATCTTGAAAGATTTCCATTACAGATACATTTCTAACAACAGTAAGGTATAGGCCGTGTAACTGGAATTTTGTTGAGCCTTCTTCTAAGAAAAAGAGATTAATTGATCCCTGAGCTATAAAACAGTGAGTTTGTCAAAACTCAAAATCGGTATTTCTCAAGAAATACTAATTTCTAGTGTTTTATTTTCCAAAGCAAATCCTACCTTTGAAATTTCAAAATTCCTCATAGAAATCTCTGAAAAATTACATTAGGCATACCACACTGATGTTATCAAAGACAGAATAAGAGAGGGAAATACGATGTTGATAAGGTCAAAACTTTCATGTTTTCAGTCTTGTTTGGCTTCATGTATAGTAATATTATAATAAGGTGATGATATGAGCAAAAAACAATTCAACAATGTCATAATAAACTACCTATTAGCTTTGAAAATATTCTTACCATGCAAAAATGAATATTTTCACATCTTTGCTCCTTAAATTGATGCTCTCCTATTATGTTTACGGATTTGACCAAGCCAGAACTAACTGTTATTACAAAAATTTGGGCAAGAGTTCATCACAACTTCTTGTGAATCTTTGTGTAGAAACAGAACAGACTTCCCATTGGAAATTTAAATGCTGGATACACTTTGCTGAAATTAAAAGTTATTACGAAGAAGTCTGACAGAAAGCCAGAATGTAAATTAATTAAAAGATGGATTTATTTAAAAACAGTGGCTGTCCTCAAAGCTTAACTCTTCTCTCAGAAGGCAGTCTTGGCACTTCCAACCAACCAGCAAAGCTCTCTAACAAATAAGTACACACTGAAGCTATGGAGAAAGAGATAAAAGTAACCATAAAAATTATTTCCTAACAATGGAACACAGCACTGCACATAAAACTCTCGAGATATCTACATCTTGTCAGCAGAAGGTATCTATACTATATATTGTCAACAATGCTGAGGGTGATAAGTACACTTCAACAGATCAGAGAATAAAGGTGTCTCAATCCTGGTATAAGCCTGTTACTGATATGGTTCTGGGACTGATTATATTGTTAGCAATGTTTTGTCCTTTCTTTTCTTTATTAGTCTTTATTAAGCAGAAATTACTTTTGTAAAGAAAAGATGGAAAATTACACATTGAACAGAATCATTTTTCTATTGTAATTAAAATTGCAATATGTTAGGTTCTACTGGGAAAGCTTAAATGGGTTTGATGACTAAAGATGATTAAAACTGCATGTGGGATCTACAGTCAGGGAAAAAAATTAATCTCATAACTGAATCACTTGAAGAAGGTAGGATAACTATGAACAGTTACCTCAAGTGCTACAGCATTCAGCAGCAAATGCAGCGGCAGGCAAGCGAGATTTTGTCACTGCCAGAACAATTCCCAGGTAGGCAGAAGTACCAGCGTTTAGCAAGAAATCTGCATTTAGTGTGCAGTGTTAGGATCATTGGTGTTGCCACAAGTCAGTGGCTGCTGGATGAAATACCATCCACAAAATTATTTTCCATTTCTCTGAATTAACAAAGCATGTGTAGAGAAATGGGTGGTAATGTGCAGTGAAGAAAGATGAATGGAAATAGCAAATCCAGAAGCAGTGATAAATGTAACAAGTTTATGACCCAGTACAATTTTAATATTAAAATTACTAACCTATAAGAAGAAAGCTGGTGTTTAATTTCTAAATAGGTTCATTACACTAATTTATGTTATTGTTATCAGTTCCTATACAAGAGCTGTTACTTGCCTTATCTTGTTGATGACATTGTATGGCTACATGCAGAGTCAGGAGGGACCATATTGGTACTGAGAACAATCAGTTTCTTATTCCCTTTGTTTCCTAAAACAAAGATAATTAATATTCAAAGGTGGCGAATGTATTAAGAGAACCTTTTAGCCAGATGTTTTAGGGACCAGTTTCTCTAGGAGAACACAGGGTCTCTAGGAGGATTTTGAGGTTAAGAGTGGAAAATGGGGAGGATTTGATGTCATTTATGGGGTGGCAGGGTTCAGATTAATAAGGATATAATTCTTTGAGAGGGGAAAGCGTATCTCCTTTTAGGTTGATAAACACATTGTGCTAAAGAATCAAACCAGCTGTCCTGGACTTCCTTTAAGGACAAATAAGCAACATTCGTGGCACTACTGCACTTCCATGGCATATCTTCTTTCTTGTTTTATCACTTCAAGTGATAACAAGGTAGCATGGGAAATCACCTCCAAGGAATAAGTGTAATATTTTCTGCAGATATAGATTTGAAATAGTTTATGCTAGATAGAATTTTATTGGCTTCATGCCACAGTTTGATATGGAGATCAAGAGCTACCTCCTTAAAACAGGCAACAAACAGTTCAGATTGCAACAGAAAAATGGATAGATATCAAACTCCCTATCAGAAATTCAGACCTGACCTTTTTCAGGGAAATATTGATTTGCCAAATGGAAATGCAGAATATGTCCCAAGGGGAAAGCCAAAGTACATGGTTAAAAATAACATGTAAGGAAAAAATTCTACAAACCATTAAATCTCAAAAGGAAAAGAGTGCTGAAGAAGGCAACACATCAGTGATATGAAAGCTGCTGGGAAAGGAAATCTAGGGGATATCCAGCATTTCAGTAACACAGAAAAACTGCAAACAACTCGGTCACTTTGCAGAGATGTGACAAAGCATGTGAAGACACGGTTTGCTGCAGTCGAAATGTGAACTTTCCTCAAGTGACAGAAGAAATCTGTTCACAAGATTCAGTTTAAAAACTGTGAATTCAAGCAAATGTCCAGCACACAGCTGGATAAACACACCCTGCAATGGGTGAGCAACTGGCTCACGGGTTGGGCACTAAGTGTTGGTGCCCTGTCACAGGGCTCCATCACCAGCCCTGTCCTCCTCAACATCTTCATAAATTACTTGAGGCAGGACTGAAAAGGCATACCGAGCAGTTTTGCAGATGATGCAAAACAGGGAGGAGCTGCTGACTCCCTTAAAGGCAGAGTCCCTGCAGAGAGCCCTTGACAAATTAGATTGACTTTGCTGGGCAATCACCAACCATATGAAGTTCAATAAGGAAAAGCGCTGGAATCTGCTCCTGGGATGGGCAACCCTAGACATATGGACAGACTGGGGAATGAGACTGGAGAGCAGTGCCACAGAAAGGGACCTGGGGGTCCTGATCAATGGCAAGTTGGACATGAGTCAGCAGTGCCCTGGCAGCCAGGAGGGACAACCCTGTCCTGGGGGGCATCAGGGACAGCTTGCCAGCTGGGCAAGGAAGGAGATTGTCCTGCTCTGCTCTGCACTAGGGCAGCCTCACCTCGAGTGCTGGGGGCAGTTTTGGGTGCCACAATGTGAGAAAGGCATTTAATGGTTATAGTGTCCAAAGCAGGGCAACAAAGATGGTGAAGGGCCTTCAGGGGAGGCCATGTGAGGAGTGGCTGAGGGCACTTGGTCTGTTCAGCCTGGGAGAGAGGAGACAGAGGGGAGACCTCACTGCAGTTACAATTTCCTCATGAGGGGAAGAGGAGGGGCAGACTGTTCTCTGATCTGTTCTCTGTGGTGACCAGTGACAGGACCCAAGGGAATGGCCTGAAGTTGTGTCAGAGGAGGTTTAGGTTGGATATCACGAAAAGGTTCCTCACTCAGAGGATGGTTGGGCACTGTAACAGGCTCCCCAGGGAAGTGATCACAGCACCAGCCTGACGGAATTTAAGAAGTGTTTGGACAATGCTCTCAGGCACATGGTGTGGTGGTGGTGGTGCTGTGCAGGGCCAAGAGCTGGACTCAATGATCCTTGTGGGTCCCTTCCGACTCAGCTTGTTCTGTGATTTTGTGATTCTGTGAAAAAAGTATTGAAATACAGGCAAAAACAAACAAAAAACCAAAAATCTGTAAGAATCCAGAGCAGACATACCTATAGTACGAAAATCCACCTAAAGTGAAGGTGGTGGTAAACACACGGAAACACACTGGAACTAAGTTCAGCTGTGAGGACCATGAGTTGTGGGTGAGTTACAAAGGTGAATTAGCAAAATAAGTACTGGCCGTTTTAGACTTTTAGGCTTCCATGAAGTACTTAAGGAAAAGGTGTATGTCATGGACAGGACAATAATAAAAACTTTGGTATCACATCTGAACCAGACAGGAATTGGCTAATTGTACCATATGAAGATATGATCACAGGAAATGTATGGCTCACAAAGATATATATGTTTTCTTTTTCCAAGAGAGCAAAATTCCATAAGCCTGGAAAAATGTAATAGGAAAAACTGCAAAACAGTCAGCGAATGTCATGATGTATGAAACACAAGACTTGGTATACTGGCTCTCAAAATCCAGTTATTTGACTAAAAAGTGGGGACCAAGTCAACTTTTTCACTGAATTTAAGGAACTGAATAAAAATTTTGTGACTAAATACTTGTCCAGGTAGCAGAAATGTTTGGTGAGGTGATATTTTTGAGAAACTAAATGTGTGAACAGGATTTTGGCTGATTAGGTGCAGTGCCTACCAAGACCAGTTTGTAAAAAGTGCAAACTGATAGAAAACACTTTCTTGAACTTGTTTTCTGAAAATGTTTGATACTGGTAATGTTTCAGTATATATCAACTGAGATGCACTTAGGTCTCCCAGTGGTTAAAACATGCATGGATGAACACCCAGGGAAGCTCTCTTAACGAGCTTTGAGAACTGGGAAATTGCAAGAAGTAATTTTGAAAAGAACACTACAGACATTTGCAGAGTCTCCAGCATTTAACAACTAAAAAACATGCTAAGACCAAAGAACAAAAGAATGAACGAGCTGTCCTACTCTGCACTACAGTATGTCAGATGTTATCAGTTAATTCGCATGCATGTGATCAGCCATAACAATTAGCCCTAACCCCCTTGCATCAATACAAAATCACTATGGATGCCAGGGTACAAAAGGATTCAGAGTTCTGATGCCTGTTCTACACTTTTCTTGGACAGAGGAGAGATACAAAATTCTTCACAAACATTTCAAAAGGAAAATTTTGGATCTGTGTTGCTACAGAGACATGTGCTTGAACGTCTGCCTCTAACATGACATCAGAAATGTGACTACAGCAGAAAAAAATGCGTGAAGAAATCACAAAGGAAATGTGAAGGCCTGGGTACAGCTGTACTGAGCTTCTTTGTTTGCAATACGAGGATAATTTTAAAACCAAAATGAGACCATTTACCACTGATATCTCACTAAAGAGAGAGAAAATCTGAACAAGCACAGAGAAGGGTAAAAAAAATTTTGGAAACTAGAAAATTATGATGTGACTTTTATGCTATCCTCTCCTTTAAGGAATTCTCTTAGATGTGTAGTTGCACCTGACACATAAACAAATGGTGTGACAAAAAGCAGTGAGTGCAAATGGCTGGAAAACACCATGTTTTAAGGTGATGCAGTATCTGTGAAAGATCAGGACAGACATGGAGAAGTCAGTGTTTCCCATTGCCCTTTTCTCAGTTTGAAAGAGGGTATTCAGTGACCATCAGGGTGTCTCTAGAAGAACCATGTCCACCAGAAGGAGCTTTGAGATCTGTTTGCCCACATGTACAATTGCCCACATGGTAATCACAGTAACCAATGATGGCCAGTGCAGCCCTGTGGCACTTGCTCCTCCGGCACCAGCAGCTCCTCAGCAGTTTGCCCATGGTGGTGATGTGAAGTGAGTCTGCAGGTCTGGGGAGGCAGAGGATGATGAAGAAGATTAGCATGGTTTCAATGGTAGGAATCACGCATTATGTCTGATATGTCTTTATAAGAGATTATGAAACATAGATAAATGGCATCTATGTAATTCTGCTGCTGGATTGTACTATCTGATTCAAAACTGGTTTTATTTGAAATAAAAACTCACAGTTTTTTCTGTTGGAAAGGAATAAAGAAGAAGCATGACCAATGGGTGCCATGTCAGGTATAAACACTAAAAGCTAAAGGGGAGTTGGAAAGCAGAAGTCATATATATAACGTGTGGACTAAGCATATAACTGAGATTTTAATATTGTATCAATAGATTTATAGCTGTGTATTTGAGTGAAAGGCCCAAAACTGATTTCTCAATAATCCTCTATTTAATGTAGAAGCTACATGGAAATTCTTCATAATATGGAAAATCAAGTGCACTAAAAGTATCACATCCATTATAAAACTGATAAATGATAAAAAGGTGCATAAATTTCACTTCATGCTTATTGTGTATTGCACTGGGAGCTGAAGTGAAGTCTCTGGTTGTGATTTATATGCCACTAATAGGTTCTACTCTGGGTTATGTTTTCAGATTTATTACTGTCTCTCCCTCTGTTCAACTGCAGTTGGAAAGAATTAAAACATTATTTTCTTAAGTGTATGAATGCACATGTAGATATGCTTGTTAGCTGTTTAGATCAAAGATCTCCCCTTTTTAGTGCTCAACCAGGAATAACATAAATGTGTTCAAATTTACTAATAGTTTAAACTTAAAGCATGGACGTATTCTTACCAGCTTGTTTTAATCTGGAAAATGGCTGGTATAACACAATTGTCTGTAGTCCTACACCAGCTTCTGCATCATAACTATTTAAAGCTCAGACCTTTGTCAAGTTTCATTGAGACAGACCAATATTGTGCTTCCCCTCACATCCCAATGGCATATCTTTAAAGTGCACAGCCCAGCTTTTGAGCTTAGTACCTGGAATCAGTAGAGGGGGGTTTTTTGCCCTAAGAGACGGAATTTGTTGATAAGTTGAGGTGTTCTGTTCTTCCTTTAATTGAATGATAAAACAGTCTCATCCCTTTTGGCCATGAGTAATAAAGCATTGCTATTTGGATAGTATCAAGTATTCATGTGTCACCATAAAGATATTTTAGCAGCTGGTGACATACTTAAACCAGTCAGCCATAAATTAAAGTACGAGAACATGTTTTTTCTCCCTCCTTTCAAAACGATTTGGAAACACTGGACTTCCCTGATTTGGAAACACTGGACTTGCCTGTTTATGAGATTTTGGGGAAGAGGGGATATATCCCAAACAGTATCAGATGACATTTCTCCTCGTGTTCTGCTGTTGGGTTAGTGTAGTGAGGCTCGCTGATTTATGCCAGATGAGGATCTGCAGTGCAGCTACACTGCAGAGATGTTGTCTTCAGAAGGGAAACACTTGTGGTCCTAATAATGCTTATTTCAGAAGATGATTTTGGTCTGTTTTTGTTCATGTCTCCAACTTCTGACAATGTCACTTATAAACACAGTTCTCCAATGAGCTCAAGACAGGCAGCTCCTCACATCAGTCTGCAGCTCTGTTCTGCTACTTCATTAGCCTTTACAATAATTAAAATCACAATTTCCGTACAATAAATATAATTAAAATAACAACAGAGACATTGTCTTGTGGGTGAATTTCTTATATCCAAGCCTCAGCTCATTTACACATTGCAAAATAACCAGGGGCATCCTAGATCAGCACAGAGTGCTCAACTTTGGTCATTTCCTTATAGCAAAAATTGCTCTAATTCCCAAAAGTTACAGTCTACAGTGAAGGCACTTGGTTCATCATCAGGAAATTATTTTCAGTTTTAATAAGCAGTTATGCTAAAGAATAAGAAAACTATTATATAAACTTTTTTTTTGCCATTAAAATGTTATGCTTAGGGAAATCCTTATCATTAAAAACTGCCTGAGAAGCATGTTAATGTAAACAATTCCAACAAATCATGTATCCTAATTGGATAGGAGGGATAAAAAGGGGGGGAAAGTGCTTATCATAGCTCGACTGTACAAAGTAGGCTTGATTTTCTTAATCATCAACCCTGTTGATTATAGAGTCCTCCAGGTCCTTTTATTAACAGAAACCTTTCTCTGGATAACCTCTTATTTTCTTTTCCTGCATTTGTGTGACCCTCATTGTTCCAGTGGTGTAACAGCCCAGGCACACACAGACATAAAAAACTTCAGGAGTACACTGCTAACCAAAAGCAACTGAACCTTGCCAGCCCAAGTGTGTCAGCCTTGCTTCTCTTGCATGTGCATGGCTCCCCATGGCAACTGGAGTTGCATAGGCAGAAACGTCTCAGAAGGAAAAGCTCATCAGTTTGGATGAACTGTGCTTTGAGAAGGAAGAAAAACCTTCCACTGTCTGAACCACCAATGCATCTGCTGTGGTGGTTACTGGGAGGTGCTAACTGTGAGCTTGAATAGCCAAAAAAGTGACAGATTGTGGTAACCCTGGTGTAAGGCCAGATGCAGTTGTGATTGGAAAAGGATAACAATAATAAGATACGGAAAAAGCAAGAAATGGCAAAGGCCAGTGCACCTTGGCTCTACCTAGGGAGGCAAGGGTTAGGTTTCCAGTAAATCTTTACTTGCTCATCAGTTCAAATACAGCCTTGCTTAGTTTTGAACAGTGCAAGATTTTCCCATTCTGATGTAAATGTTTTTTCTTGTATCTCATAAGTAATTCAAAATTAATGAGGTTCCATTATATTTTATGTAGGACAGAGATATTTGGAATGCTTCATTTCTTCAGCAAGTCTACAGAGCACGAAGTCTAATGATTTATTCCATCACATGCCTTTCCAATTATGTTCTGATCTTCTGTTTCAATTGCTAAGGAACTAAACCCAAGTTATTTCAAAGCCTAGATTTATGCTCAAGTTGGAAATAAGCCTTCCAAATGAAATATAAAAAATTAAAACTCCTGATATTGTTTGGGATGCATCCTTCCAATTTTTGCCTGTGGAAGACCAAGAACCTTTTTACTTTACAGCTGCTATAGGAAAAAATAATGTCATTCCCCAGCCTGTATTAACCTTGACAGAGATTTACCTTAACATTCTGACTGAATGCCCTGACTACTAAAACATTACTTTTTTACACAGTAGTGTGGAATTCTTTGTCCCTCTCTGGTTTTGACCTGAACCAATCCAAAATAAAACAAAGTTGTCATGTGTATTACTATGAAGAGTTCTGTTTCAATGCATTACTTTTTTTGGAAAATCCTTTCCCTTTAGAATTTGTTATATTTTGTATTTATTCACTTCAAAATCATCTTTTCTTTGAGGAAGTAGGAGTTACTAGGATATAAGTATCAGTTTGAAACATCACTGTTTCAGTAAGTGCAAAAATAAGTGTGAAGCCCCATGTACATTTTCTTCAATGTCTTTTCTTTTATTAAAGCTTATAGTGTACTTTAAAATCTACAGAAACTTGTTATGAAAGAAAATCACATATAGCATTTTTAAAAGCAGCGATTATTTTAGCATTCCACTGCACAGAGACGTATTTACTGTATTTGAGCTCAACAGAACTATAGTTGTTATATTGTTTAAGTAGTAGAAACCTTAGTTAATTTTGAGGCGATATAACCATGCATAAATTTGTAATGATTCTAGAAATGGTAACTCTTTTTCTCAAGGAATGAACAGAGATATTTCACATTGTTTCCTCAAGAAAAACATTATACTCTTACCCCATTAAAAAGAATTTGAGAAAATATACTTTTGCCCTTTTTCTCTCCCAAAATAGATGTATCTCCAAGAAGTTTCTCTTTTTAGTATATGTATTTGTGTGTGAGAGACAAATATGCTTTCTGTCTCTAACACACAAGGGCACCATGTAGTACACAGACTCTCAGAAACGTGCTTTCAGCACACAATAACTTTTCTCATCTTTGTCTCACGGAGCAAGCATAGCACCTACTAATGCCTAACAACAGTATAGGTGGTAAACACAGGACTGCATAGCACTGGTAGGAGCCAGAGGAGTAAACTTTCCCCAAAAATTGCCTCTTTCCACCTCCTACCAGCAGTTTTGTGACACTATTTGGACTTGACTTGAAGTTGTGGACTAGTCCTTCCAGGATCGTTAAGTACTTTCTGTCCTTGCCAGTTCCCCATCAGGGGCCCTGCCAGGCTCTGGAGTGCAGGAGAGGACACACTCCTGTGTGTGTGGATCAGCTTCTGTAGATGCCTGGGACAATTTCACTGTGCTTACAAAGCGCGTCGCCCATCTGTACACACCGTATGTTTTCCAAGGAAACAACAAACTTTCGCCAAATGAAACATGATTAAGTTTTAACAAGAAAAAGATTTTGTTGGAAGCGAAGAATTTTTCATGCTCCTCAAACCTCCTTTCCTTAAGTATCTCTTACCCTGTCCCAAAGAAGAAACTTCCTTAGGAGAATCAGATGTCGGATGGCCTGGATGCCTGCCATCAACCCTCATAAATTCAGAGGCATCATCTAACAATGTGTAAACCAGATTTGACAATTCATGATTTAACTACCACTATAAAAGTGGTAGTTAAATAACTAAAATACATATTCTTCCTTTTTTCCAGTTGGCTTCCTGTCCATTTTATTCTTGGCCTACACAGAATTTCCTACAAGGAAATGTAACACAGGGTAGCCAATTACTAGGAATTATTGTTACTATATGGAGAACTTTTTCAATTTTATACATAATCCTTTCTGAAGTTGTGTGGTAACACTGGCCATGGACTTAAGCAGCAGTTTCTTGTAGTGGAATAAAAAGAAAAGCTTAAACAATCACACTCATTTTTCCATGTGTTCTTTTCTAATAAAAAATATGGCATTTTCTTCAGCCACATTTTAGCAGAGGGATCTTGCTCTACTTTTGTGACTTAGGCATTCAATAGGAGATTTACAAAACCAAAAATGAAGACACTGAAGAAGGGGCTAAAAGTGCTTTCAATGTAGTTACACAGGCTGACATGTTTTAGGAAGGAATACTATGCCTTCAAATTGTTCTATGACAGCAAAAGCAATTAAGTCCACAATATTTCAATGTACTGCCACTAACTATAATCTAGTAAAGCACCATTACATGGCACAACATTAATAATGCCATTTGTCCAGGTAAATTAATGCCTGAGGTGACACATTGGCTTGTAGAGTTGTAGAGTCTCACAGTCTAAAAGCATGTAAAGTGTTTATTGGGGAAAAGTCAATATTGGATCAACCCTACCCTTGCAAATATTCCTTTATTTATTTCATTTGCAGTGCTTTCTTAATGGTACCACACTAGTACTCATCCTGCAGGAATAATAAATTAATTGGCTGACAAGGAACAACTTACTTCTGGACACAGAAATACATTGGGATGCCAAATAAAACACAACTTCCATCTTTTTCTTCTCGGTGGACTGTTTAAGAAACTCCATCAAATACTTTTCTCCTTTTGCGAACACACAGATTTTTATTTTGTCATTTCAAAATGTAACTTTGTGATGGCATTCCAGAAGGGTATCTAAGTTTGTAATTCCATACAGTGTGTATGTACTATATCACTGCATATTTTTGAGCTGCAGATCTCTTTAGGGTATGGAGCTGCATTGTGATCCAAGCTCTATTACTGTGACTCTACTGACCTCACTGTTGTAATGAAAACTTTCTTAGAATAAAAATTGCATAAATACATGTTGATGCTGTTAAAATAGGTAGTCTTAAAGAAGGTTCCAATGTGAAAGAAAAGCAGGCCAAACAAGCAAGGCAAAATTTCTAAGTGCTTTCATTCACAGGTGGTTCAGGGAAAGTTATGCCTAAGGTGGGCATTCATTTATTGCCTTACAAACGATTACATACCCATTGTATGTAATTACACTTGCATGTACCTTAACCTACTGCTGGGAACAAATTGATTTCCCAAACTCATTATCTCAGTTACTTCACCTGTATATTGCAACAATGAGAATATATCTCCCAAAACTTTTAGCCTTTAAACTAAGAACTAGTTTTATGGATGTGGATAAGGAACATTTTTGACTAGCTTTATAAATTGCCTGTATTCTCATGCTCAATATCCAAAGTCTTCGTGTATTTTGCTCTGATATTTTTGTGTATCATTCAGTTCTTCAGTGTTTCATACTTGGTAGCCAGTCTTGGATGATGGTTAATGTTATTCAGGTTAGGCTTCAACCATTCACTGTGAAACTCTGGGGACTGTGTGCTGCTTGTAGATGTGTAACCATCCAGGAGAGCAGGATCCCAAGTTTGGCTTGGGGTATTCAGATGTTCAAGGTGGATTGTTAGACACAAACACTACTGATAAGTTTCCTGATGTTTAAGTGTTGGTTATCTGTAACAGGCATTTTTCTTATTTGCCATTTCTAGGAATTTGTCATGATTGTTGTCTTTGGTTTGGAATTTATTATTCGTATCTGGTCTGCTGGATGCTGTTGTCGATACCGAGGATGGCAAGGAAGACTGCGCTTTGCGAGGAAACCATTCTGTGTGATAGGTGAGTGTCCCAGCTCCAGTTCATTTTAAGATAAACATCTTCCCCCTCCTGTTTGTTTCTGAATGAAAACTATTGGATTCAGACTCTCTTTACAGCAACTAGCTGTAAGTCCAGAATAGCTGTGTGTCAACTCTCATCTGCCCAGGGTTTCTTTAGGTATAAATCATGACATCCTTAAAAACCTGTCAGTCCATGTTTCTTATGTTCTCCAAAAGACATTTTCCCATGAATCTCATACAGCTGGCCTGTATATTGGACAAATAAGGGGTTGAGAGCTGATCTCATTGAAAATCAGAGATGTATGCTTTGAACAGACACTACACATCTTGTACATACACACATAAATACCACATACATATCTGTATGTATAATGTTCTCCTTATTTAACCTCTGTGATCAGACACTGCAAGAAGTTTGAAAACCTCCCTAGTGACATCTTCTGACAACATTGCTGCTTCCTGTTTTTCTGCTCTCTGCATGCAGCCCACATATCAGCTCTACAGTGACACTAGCATAAGATACAGTATCTTCTTCATTATTTCTTCTACATCTATTTCAAGACACTATTCCTTCCCTTCTTTGCTCTAGAATTTGTCTGTGACAATGGTGAATAGACTCATGACCAGTAAAAACCCTATTTTGAAAAGGGATCTGCAGAAAAACAGTTTCCCAGTTAAGGCAGAAATCAAAGATCAAATTCATCTGATAGTTTCTTATTTTTCTAACGGTTTGGAGAAAATGCTTTTTACAGATCATCTGTGAAACTTCAGGATATCAATATCCCAACTGCTCTCCCAACTTCCTTTCTGTCTCCAGCCTTTAATTTCATCTGCCTATATCTCAAGACAACTTATGGATCAACTGGGGCAGGAAACATGTTCTTCCATACATCTCTACAGCAGGTAGTACATGGAGTCCCATGCCTACAGCTATGAAACATGTGGGTGTCAATGTAAGCAGTAGATGAATGCCATCCTGGTCTAAACAAGAGTTACACAGTGTTCCTTGGCATGACAGACCAGTACACTGGTTAGGGCTAATGAGTAGGGCAAGTTTTTTTCCTTCCACCTCATTCCCTGATAAATCCACACTTTCTCCCTCTGAGCCACTCCTGCAATGGAGGAAGTTGCATGAGAAGATAGGAAGACACCCCAGACTGTTGTTCCCTGAGAAAGAAACACGCGATCTATGCTATTTTATGAAACTGTGGGAGAGGGGCAAATGTTGGAGTTGGAATTTGTTTTGTCTGGGCAGCAGCAGAGATGGGTAGGTACCTTGCCAGGTCACACACTTGCGCCAAGATTTCCATGCCTAGCAGAAAGTGGAAATCACAAAACATGGCTACCCTCCTTATCCAGACTTACCATTATTCCAAGATTTTATGGTGCATTTGAAATTTTGCAGTAGTCAGGTTTTGTCAGAACACAATCATAAGAAAGCACTGCTGTTAATTTAGTAAAATTAACTTTATACAGCAATTTAGAACTTACTAGAAGCACCTTTAAAGATTTTGTAGTTACTAGAACCATTTAACTTCTCAGAGCATTTATTTTGCTACTCTCCCAAATGCCACTGTATAGAAACACCAGCAGTTTGTTTAATTCAGCTTTTGTGTCTCCTCCCTTTCCTGTCTCCACTCAACTGGCACGTTTTATACCAGTGATTAACTTCTCTCTGAGGTGTTAATTCTCAGCAAAACTGAATGCAGGAGTTCTTCCTTGTACAAAATTCTGCATCTTTAAAAGACATGTAGATGTGGTGCTTAGGGACATACTTTAGTGGTGAACTTGCCAGTGCTGGGTCAATGGTTTGACTCAATGACCTTACAGGTCCTTTCCAACCTAAATAATTCTATGATTCTTAGGGAGACTATAGATGTCCATGCTTTCCTTAAAATTACTCATATCTGCCCTCCTACTGTTGGTGAAATAGTTCAGGCAAGTCTTCTGGCACTGATCACCCTGGAGGGCTGGGTTTACTTCACTTGATTATGGTATTTCCTCCTTTCTCTGAAATTTACCTGCTCTTCTTGTTCCATTTATTTATTATGTAAGCAGTCTCTAGCCTTAAAAGCATCTTTTCTGTCCCCTTTGGAACTCTATCACTTGCTAGCAGAATTAATTAGTAGACACCAGTCTGTTGCTTGTGGATGTCTTCCTATGCTGATTCACTGGATGGAAAGGAAACTTTGTTCTGCAGCTTCTGGAAACTAAAGCAATAGCTTGAATTTCTTGCCACTCACTGTTCTGCGTGTCTCTTCTGTTGATTGACTTCAGTCTGTTTCTGGACTTTAGCATCCCAGAAGGGAGTTTCTGATGTTCTGATGTTCAGCACCTCTCCAGATTTGATCTTTTGAGGAAAAACCAAGTCATCTTGCAGCTCTTGCTACGTAATGTAATTATTTGCCTGACACCTTGGCTTTGCAGTCATGGCAAAATGTGAGGCAGCAGCAAAGGTCAGAAGGCTGTGTTAGCCAGAGCACAATCAACAGATGATTATCTCCCTTTACTCATCGCTCATTAGACTACATCCAAGATACTGCACCTCATTTTCCCCCTCCAACACTGTACCTGAAAGACCTTAATAAACTGGAGTGAGTTCAGTGAAGCCATGAGGAAGATCAGTGCTGGTGCAGGTGCCCTGTGAGGAGAGACTGAAGGACCCGTGCATGTTCAACCTGAATAAAAGATGGCTTCAGGGGGAACTCAATGAAATCAGTGCTAAGGTCTCCTTAAGAGCACATGGACAGTTTGGACCTATTACTTTTAATTATTTACTTAGTCATCCATTCAATTATTCTTTCTGTTTATTGTTACAGTGGAACAATAATATTTTAGAAGACTTAGTCTGTTTACTATTAATTAAATTTGTTATATATCTCCAGCAGATCTTTTCCTTTATTATTTTTTGTGATTAAACACAAATCACATAGGGCAATGGCCTAAGGGCTAGAAATAACAAATTTGAGGATTGCCTCAAGGGTCAGATTTAGACAGCTTTTATTTTTTCCATTAATAACCTAACAACCAGAGAAGTTTTATTCAGGGCGAAAGCTCTGTGCTTATGTTAATGTGCCTACAGTGCCACTACACTGACAAATTATTTCATCAAGCATCACTGTGTGCTACCAGGTTAGTAATTACATCTATCAAATTATTTGACAATTTTGTACCCTTATTTATTTCTATAAAAATGGGAATAACCGTGTAGTATTAAAGCTTGCTTTGTATTTTGTCCCATGTTACCTGACATCCCTCATTTTCTCTGATTGTATATGAGCTTGCATACATAATATACAGGGCATAGCAACACATCCTTACAGGCACATAAGGTACTTAGATATGTACATACCCCTGCAAATCCTAAATGTCACAGGTATATCACTCTCAAGCTTGGCTGTTAGCACTGCAAAGCAGTGTTGCTGTGTTGTATTGCTCAGAAGATCAGCAATCCAAGCAATCCATATTCTAACTGCTCTCTGGAGCCTCTGGAGACCAGGGATACTGACAATCTAGGAAGAACTTCATGCCTGTGCCTTAGCTCCCTGAAGATCCTCAAAACAAAAGAGGACAAGTCTAACCAGGAAGATATATGGCATCCACTCCCTGTCGAGCCATTTGGGGACACTGAAATAAATGAAGAGTCCATTGTCCTTCCTCTGGCAATGGGCTCCCAGATGGTGGTATGTGACCTGACAAACTTCTGGCCACTCTCCTATGTGTATGAGAGGATTTTCCAATCACAGTGAAATCTCAGTCTGTGAGGGCAGCTTCCCCTTGGGACACTGTAAAAACAGTTAGGATTAATAAACAACAAGCTCTGGGTCAGAAGAGTAAGATCCTGTTGGCCTCACCTGCATGTCTGAAGTCTGGCAAGCTTTCAGAGTAGCTTCTTTCTCTCCACTGACTCTGTAAGAGACTTTGGGACTCCTGTGTGAGAAAGCCCAACAACAGCAAGTGAATTTTAAACATAGAATCATAGAATATCCTGAGTTGGCCCACAGGGATCATTGAGTCCAACTCCTGGGCATGCATAGCACCATCCCCATCACACCATGTGACTGAGAGCATTGTCCAAACATTTCTTGAATTCTGTCAGGCTTGGGTTTGTGATCACTTCCCTGGGGAGCCTGTTACAGTGCCCAGCCACCCTCTGGGTGAAGAACCTTTTCGTGATATCCAACCTAAACCACCCCTGACACAACTTCAGGCCATTCCCTTGGACCCCATCACCAGTCACAACAGAGAAGAGATCAGTGCCTGCTCCTTCTCATCCCCTCACCAGGAAGGTGTAACTGCAGTGAGGTCTCCCCTCAGTCTCCTTTTCCCCAGGCTGAACAGACCAAGTGCCCTCAGCCACTCCTCACACGGCTTCCCCTCAAGGCCCTTCACCATCTTTGTTGCCCTCCTTTGGACAGCCTCTAATAGTTTAATATTTTTCTTACATTGTGGCACCCAAAACTGCCCCCAGCACTCGAGGTGAGACTGCCCCAGTGCAGAGCAGAGCAGGACAATCCCCTTTCTTGCCTGGCTGGTGATGCTGTCCCTGATGCCCCCAGGACAGGGTTGGCCCTCCTCCCTGCCAGAGCACATTGCTGACTCTAGTGTCTAAACTTTATTCAATCTAAAGCTGGGGGTGGAAACTCTATTTCAGAATTTTTTCACTTTAAATTTGAGCCTACTTCTAATAAAATAACATTTCTCCAGGGCAACTACACTTCCTAGTGGTCCAGCCAAGTGAAAGATTTCATATATTTCAGTTAGTCCATTAGCAGTTTCGCCACAGCTGCTTCTATTTTACCTCTAGTCAAGCTACAGCATGATGGAAATGTCAAAAGTTCAAATTCTGTTGAGGCTGCAGAATGAGCAAATTCTCAACAGGAAGCTTAAGTCCATTATCTGTAATCAGGCCCTTGAACTTCATGGCTGGCAAACCTTGTTTCAGAGCATTAAGTGATAGCAGCGACTGTTGCTTATTACTGGATCTATTTTTCATTAATTAGAGTGGTAATGAACCATCATGTGGCACTTTTGTCAAACCTTTATAAACCAATCCATATCTAGTGTGTTACAAGATCTTCTGAAGGTTTAATTTGAATTATTTCAATATATTTCTGTAATGACACATAGTGTGTCTGTCACCTTGGTATTTAGACACATTATATAGTTTAAATACAGACAGATAGTAAATCTGCTGCTCATGATAAACAATATAAACAGCCTCTTTCCATTGTAATTTGAACTCTAAATAACCCAGAGATGGTCTGTAATTAAGTATATGCTTGACCAAGAAGACATATCTCACATCACATCTCATTATAAATCCCAGAAAAAACAAGTTACAGCAAATTTCACATTTAGGGATCTCCTGCCAGCCGAACTTGAACTCATCTCAGATACACTCTGCCCACTTCACTTCAGAAAATACTCTGATAGTAGTAGCAGTAGTAGTAGCAGTAGTAGTAGTAGTAGTAGTAGTAGTAGTAGTGAGGTTTCATATCAAAGTTTTCTCAGGTAATTGCAGGAGCCATAATTCTGTGCCACGAACACAGATGCTCTTTAGGCTAGATTGGTCCCAAATTATGTAGGTTTTTAAGACACTATTTAGTGGCATATCTTCATGTTTGACAGTTCTGGCAATGCAGTTTTTAGAAATGTGTAGGAAAAATGATGTCTACTTAATATCATCGATGGGCCTTACCCTTTCACATTTACTTTTGCTGACTACTACCCTTGCTGCTGAGTAAGGTAGCAGACTCTGATCTTCTCTTTCTAGAAGTTGTATGTCTGCTATACAAAACAAATCTAGTTTGGTGCGATGTAGTTCACACTGAAGTTTCTTTCTGGTATGACCTAGAGAATTCAGCAGCCTGTGTTTGTTCATGCCATGGCTTTTTTGATCTTACACTAGTGTCACTATTGTGCTTGTGACATGAAGTAGATGAGCCCCTACCATGAATTGGGCAACCTGGGGCGTGAAGAATAGAGACAGGTTTGTGATAGAAAGGCTGTTAAAAGACAGGGACATTTTATTAAAAGTTATTTATTTGTAACAATAGAATTCCTGCATTACAAGGATTAAAAGAGATTTTCTTAAGCATGAAGTAACTATCCATTTTGTACAAGACTAATATAACTCAGTACCTGCACTTAAATGTTTAGCAATTGCTAATTCAGTTCCCTTTTGTTAGGAAAGTGTCCCAAAGTCAAATATTGCAGTCAAATTATTTAGAAATTATTTAGAAATAATGAGGCTCCCTGATGGTATACCCAGATGGTATATGTGATTTAAGTAGTCTTTCAAATTATTATTTATCTCTCATATTTGAATCTCAGAAAATACATTGTAGTATAATGATAAGGATAATGATGATGATGATGATGATAATAATAATAAATTATATTAAATGCTATCTATTATAAAATGTTATGTAATATGAAAGTGTATCATAGCAATTCCAGCGCTGTTTATGAGCTGTGACTTGGAAATGTACAGGGAATCAACTGATAGACCAAGCAGCAGTCAACCTTTTCTGATTATAGTCTTCCTATGTTCAGTTTTGCTCACATTTTTTAGGGACTGCCTTTAAACTTGTTGCTACTAGAGATACCCAGAACACGTAGTTGCTTAGACAAATACCTTTCTTTTCATAATCGCCTTTATTTGATTTGATGCTCATATCCTGCCTTACTATGCTGAATTCCCATCATATCCATGGACAAGATAGTTTCTCAGATACCATAAGTTTGTGTGAGTTTGCCAATTCAAAATTAAGTAGTTATTAGTATAAACACTGGTGTGAAACTTAGAGGTAGACAGGATTGTGCCAAATCCACTTATCTGGCTACTTCAGTGTATGGAGTCTCAAAAGTAGTAAAATGGTTTATTTTCCAAATTTTATCATTCTTAGCATCTTAAAAAAATACATTTTTAACAACATGAATAACATTTCAGAGTGTAATTGAGATGCAATAAAATTCTCAGCTTTTTTGGCTTCTTTCCAGATGTTGTGCTGCAGATCAGCTGCTTTGGTGTGTGACACTCTTTGTAACTCCCAATTCAGATCATCATCAGCCCTTGCCTGTAGCTTCTCTCTGAGAAGAATTGCTGCTTTGTACAAGTTCTGCTTTTGCAACAGTGAATTATGCTCTCCAAGCAGAAATCTAGATACTTCAGGAACATTTTCATATTGGTCCAAAACAATCCTATTAGGCTACGTGTTCACTCTTTGGGCTTTTGCAACTGCCCATTACTTTACCCTTGGCATTCCTGTAGCCTCTCACAGGACTGTGATACCCTTGGCTTGCAGCACTGCTTTACTTCAAAAGCCACTTTCAGTGTGTCTTCTGTTTTACTGACATGGCCATAATTACTCAGGGGTGCTTTGTCAGCATGTTACCATAAATTTCAATGCTAGTACCTTGGTGTGAGACATTAGACAACTGTCAATCTGTTTGAGCCATGATTAACTACTCTCACACGTGTTAGTCAATCAAATCCTGCTTTCTCTCATGGTGTCCCAGCCTCACCCCTGTCAGCCCAAATGAAAACACTTGAAGAGGTCTAAGTGGAGTTGCTGCATTGGCATGTACTGCAGGAATCTTTCCGGAGTTTTTTGAAAGCCACTATGGGAAACATATTGAGAAATGAAGGAGTAGAATGGGAAGGAAATAAAATGAATGGAAATGAAAGGGAAAAGGAAAAGAAAAAGGAAAGGAAAGAATATTTCAGTTGGAAGTGAGCTACAGTGATCATAGAGTCCAATTAGCTGACCAGTTCAAGGCTGACCAAAGTCTAAGCATGTTGCTAAGGACATTGTCCAAAAGCCTCTTAAACATTGACATTAAAGGGGCATTGACCACTTCTCTAGGAGCCTGTTCCCTGTTTGACCACCTGTTCTATGAATAAGTGCCTCCTAATGTCCAGTCTCTAGGCACCTCTAGATATTTTATTGTGGGAAACTACCTCATGCATGATTACCTGTGTTAAGTACACTTTCACCAATTCTTTTGCATAGATAACAGTTCCTTTTTCATTTACCTTGCAGCACATAAGCAGGCAACATGCTGCTATTTCATACTTCCATCTCTTTGCTTCTTTTAGTTTAAAATTATCTCTCTTATAACTGCTGAATCTTGTGATTTTATTGCTCTCTTTGTGGAAGACTAGTTTATTTCTCTTCAGGTCACCTCTTGTGTGAGCGAGGTCTCCAGGAAAAGGGTTGTTGGTTGAGTTGGCCAAGAACAGTACTTTCATTTTGCTTGACTGTGTTGCTGTTAAGAAACAGACATTTTCAGTTATTTTAAAGGAAGAAACAGACATTTTCAGTTGTTTTAAAGGTAGTGTTTGTTTCTTCACGTGCAGTTCTCTGGTATCTACTCAGCTTTAATTTGTTAACTGTCAGTGCTGAGAGTTTAAAACATAAACTTTGCCCACTGTTACACTCAATCTAATCAAATTGATTGCCAGCTGTCTTCATCCAGCCATGCCATTAGCTTATTAATGGTCGCAAAGCTTGAAGAAATGTAGCTTCCACAGATGTTTCCATTCTCTTACATCCCTTCAGAGAACTGCATGCTGCCATCAGCACTGCTGAAGTGACTGATAGGCATAGTAGTCCAGGGGGAGTTGCAGAAAATCTGTTTTTATGATCATGCCTCAAATGCTAACACTCCAACTGCTACATTAGGAAAAGACTTCTGTATAGGAGAGAAAATGCAGGTTTTTAATTCCTCCTTTTTACACCTGCTATGTTGAATACAGCAGTTAGGAAGGATTTGAGAATGTAACAATATTGTTACACTGTGTAACAGAGTTACAGTATTTATATCTCAAGTTTAATACAGCTAAGCAGAAATATTTGCATATTTCTAGATTGCAAATTGAGCGTGTTCTGCACATTTTAATTTCCTCCTATCCCTAGCACTTAAGCACCAGGCGCCCATAACCTGTTGTCTACCATTAAAGAAAAATTACAGTTTTTATCTTTAAGCCTGTGCTGATAGCTCTCAAAATTGAGTTTTACCCTTTAGTGATAGTTGATACGGCTGTCAATAACAGATCCAAGGAAGGTGACCATCAGCTCCATTTTACATCAATCTATGAAAGCTCTTAAATAGTGTAAAGGAAGCCGCTTGCTTTCACCCTTGTGTTGTGCAGTATTGGTGCCCAAATACATATATGTCACCACCTGGGCAGCAGCCAAGGCAAAGGCAGAGCTCTTTCAGTCCTGGGGCTCCGCTTTACCAGCCCAGTCTATCCATGTCACCCCCACGGTGGAGACTGTTTCATTTCAGACGAAAATGTCACAACGTAGAGTGGAGGGGTGAGTGTGAGAATGACACAATCTACTGTATTTAACATCTCATTTTGGGATTACTGCTGTTGGGTTTGTGAGAGTGTTACCAGATTATGGGATTTTTCCTTTCTGACAAGCACTGAACAGAGCTTCTATTTCTTTCTTCATGTGTTCTATACAAGGAAGTCTCAACTGTGGCTGTGTGAGATGCCCCACAGTAGTGTTCTGCAAATTATATAAACCTTTTTGCTGGCACACAGTAGTTCCTCTTAGGGTACTCACACACAAATTGCAGGTGAGGGTAAAGAGTGGCTGGAGATGATTCTGTATGTAATCTGAATAAACTCTGTATTTACAGAAACAAAGGAGTCCCAAGAGGCACTCACTGACTGTGCAGACATCCAAAATAGCTGTATAGATTAGAAATGCAAGTTCTGCTTTTAGGCAGCAGAGAGAGGTTTTTGCCTCTGAAGGGAGGCTCAGAAAACTGAAAGTAGGAACTCTTTCAGCCGACGCTGAGGGACCCATGTTGCTGCCTTCATCATCTGCATTAGATAACTCAGCTAGATACTGGATACCTTCTGTTTCCCTACCACCCTGTAAATTTGAAAGCAGATTTTTAATACTGTCTCTTCCCTCTCCACCTACAAACAGGCTTTTCCTCTCCTCAGAGACATGTTGTTCTCTCCCTGATCGTTTCAGCATCTTTACTTGTCAGTTTCCACCCATCCACCTTCACCTACACACCATGGATTTTTCTGTTCCCACATTTTTTTGGCCTTTCCACCCACTCCCATGCCACTGTATCACCTTCACTTTATCCACAATCTGGGAATGTGTTAGACAAAAATTTCCAGACCCCCTGCCCGCCTGCCCCTGCCTAAGGTTTTAGAGTATGATGAAAAGGCCATGCAAGTGGCGGCTCCTGCCTATAGATTGCTCCCCTTGTGGCTGCAAGGATCCAGCACAAACGTAGCAAGGTTTCCCTCTGGGGCTGGATCACACAGGAGTCCTGATTGGTGTCTTTCCACTTGCTGACTAGTGTCAGAGACCCCTAATGACGTTGTTTATACCTGTAGCCCAAAATAGCCCATCACACATTGGGTAATCAGTGGCTGACTCACACAAGAATTTGGATCCCCTGAAAAATCTATTCCAGCAATTCAGGGGAAAACATCCAAACTTGTCTTTAATTTTCCCCAGTTATTCCTTTATACCTCAGAGCAATAAACTTCACAAGTCAATTGCACCTTGTATTTTTTTAATCAAATTTAAATTGTCTTTTGATCTCACTTTTATAGGAAAGGGTAAATAGGAGGCATCCAAGAGACCTTCTTATCTTCCACTAGTTTGCATACCTCTATCTGCCATCTCATATTTGTCTTCTGACTAACCACTCCTAAATTATTCAGCCCTTTCTCCATACATAAGTCTTGCCATGCTGTAGCTATTTTGCTTTTTTCTTGCCGACAACTTTGTGATTTGCTTACAGCCCGATGTAATGAGCCTCTTTACTCCTCAGGTGTGTGTGTGTCTGGCTATCCATCCTGCTGCCTTTCCCTCCAGAAATTTTCAGATATTTTTCTCTCCACTGCAATAGCCTTTTTCACTAAGGTCTACTGTCATCCAGCAACACACACACATAGTAGAGTGACTAGCAAACCTTGTTTTCTAGTGCTTTCAAGGCAGAAAACTGTTTCTGGACAGAACAAGTGAAGATTTATGGGAAGAATCTGCATGTGTTGCTCACAGTTTGTTTCTTTAGCTGAACAAAAATTGGGTTGGCAAACACTAGGTCAAAAACACAGTTTTAAATGTTTCTGTCAGCCTGTCTTAAAGCCAAATAAAACTTGTATTGAATAAATAGTGCTTTATTCCTTCTGGCAGGTACATATTAATTATGTTAAAGATTGATTATTGGAAAAGGCTAATAAAGTATAAATCCATGAAAGACTTTCAATTGAACTTAATTTTAGCTTGCAGGAGGCCCTTAGATTTTTAAGATTTATTGAGCCAGCTGTTAATAACATGAAGATGTTTGCTGAGGACTTATTCAGTCCATAGAAAGACTGTGTACTCAACAGGGCCATGAACTATAATTGCGATCAGTACAAAGACAGGTGAAATGTTCCCATTAATGTTGTTTTTCTTATCCGGACTAAATAAAATATGCCAACCATAGCTACAGTTTAAAATTCAGTACTTGTTGAGCTACTGTGGTTCTCAGGCCATAGAGAAATATTTTGGCTGTCTACAGCAGAAGGTAAAATGACATTATTTTGATGTATTTGACACAATGGTCTGAAAATATGTTACTTTTATGCAGGAACGGGGTACATATACTTTTAATACATTGACACAGTAGTGAGTAGCATTGGTTGATCCATTCTTGGGCATGGAACTAGGATTTCATGATAAATTTTTTAAAAATGACAAAAGAAAAATCTTACTCATTTTCATTAGTCCACAATTTAAAAAGGGAATATTTAGTTTTCACATCTAAAAAATATCCACTATTGCTTTATTAAAAATATTCCTTTTCTTTCTGTTTCAGAAGTTTTTTGGAGTACCAAGTTAACTTTTGTTGTATTTGAATAGCTTTCCTAATAAGTGTCTTTGACTTGTTTCCAGTTCTCTCTTTTTGCCAGAAAAGATAGCTGTTGATGCTATCATAGCATATCATGATGCTGCTCATATTGATGAGCTGTTTTTCTAAGTAGGCCCATTTCAGTTATATAAGAATAACATTTATTCCAGAAAGAGGTTGTCTGTATTTCCAGCAGGTTACTATCATTTCACATTAAAACAGTTTGCTTACTCTTATGATTCCCATATATTGCAAATAAAAATGATAAAGGGAAAGAAGGGTTCAAGGTGATTCGTCTATTTGATTTCTTTACCAGGGTATTGCTTAGCTGATGATAAGAAAAATCCAAGTTTCTATGCACAGATCAGTTTTAGTGGACTCCTTAAAATGAAGGGGAGTGACTAATGTAGCCATTTTCCACTGTTAGGAAAAAGAATCAGTAGAGAACAAGTATTAACCTCTGGATTTTTTTTATTCCACTTCAGGACCTAGACAGTATTACATATTATTGTAGAACTTCTTTCTTTCCTATGTGCCATTACCATACATTACTATCTTCCTGTTTTTCAATAGCAATACAAGTCAATTTTCACACTCATCTGTGTTTATCTCTGTGAATTATCTTGATATGCAAAATGAGCTCACTTTCCTACTTCTAAAAATACCATGTTGTTTTGCATCTTGCAAAAAGATTAAAAAAGGAAGCGAAATCACCAACTTGTTTTGCCTGTAATGCCAATTAAGATGATTTCCATCCAGATGGTGTTACATATTTGAAAACACAAAGACCTTTTGACTGGAGTGACAACAACATCTGCAAAAATCAAACAGTATCATCCATCCCAAGAATTTCCTGAAAATATTCTGCCAATTACTTTTACTAGTAGGTGATGATTAATCATAACCTGTCTGGCATCTGAGCAGAGATCTGATCCCTGACCAGAAAGAAAAGCTATATTCAGACCGAGCTGAAAGCAAACTTTGCCAGGACCCAAGATGCTGAGCATCATTATTTTTAGAATGTGCACAACTCAGATTATCTCATATTGCATTTGGGGGTTTTTGTTTTCGATGGCGATGTTCAGGCTTTTTTTCTCTGTAAAACTGAGGCCTTGTAGACGAAAGTCTGCTCAGCTTCTTGTGGGAGGTACAGAACTCAACTTCCTGCCTCTCCCAAATTACGCTAGAGATGTTCAGGTGATATAATTCAACTGGTGCTATTAAATTGCTCTTTGGAGGGGTGATTATGGGCAGAAAATAATGCTGGAGAATATCATTTGAGGGTGAATTCAGGTGACCTCAAAAGGCTGCATGACTCCAGAGTAGTCTCTATAAAGCCAGTTTTCAGATTTTGGCAATGTTGCACATACTGGCTTTTACTTTGGTGATAGGTAGTTCTGCTTTGTCCAATGAGATAATTTACAAAACATGATAACACACATCATCTTTCTAAATATGGTAATATCATTCATCTCTCTGTTCAGAGACGTAATTACAGGTAAAGATATTGAAAATTCTTTGTTTCTGGGATAAATACTTATGCAAGGTCACTGTAAGTTCAGCCCATATTTGACCAAATTTTTCTGTGACAATTACGTGAAATATTCCACTGATTTTACAGTAAGGGAACATTCACAGAGCAAAAGAACTACCACCTGGTAAAAACATTACATTTGCCTCTTTTCAATATAATTGTTGCAGCATATTCTCTTCATGTTTTTTATTCTTTGCCCTCCAGAACTGATAGAGGGAAGTGGTTAATCCCTTTTTTCAAGATAAAAGCAGTTTTCCAGCCAGTTACAATGGAATGACCTTTTCTGTCCTATGACCTTTCTCAACAAGTGCTCAAGCAATAGTGATCCAGTTGTACCCCTCTATTAGGGTATTCAGAGCCTTAAACTCTATGAATATCTTTTTCTTTTCTTCTTCTTGTTTTTTTTTAGCTAGCCCACAGAAGTACCAATGCCTAATATTTTGCTAGGCTGTGCAAAAAGGCTGCTGCTCCAGCAGTCAAGTTGGTGTAAACAGACCTTTTCTTTTAGAAATCTGAATAAGAACAACCTTATTTTCATGGTCCAGTGTCAGTCATCAGGTTTTATCCTAAACTGCTTTAAATTGCCAATTTGTATCAGTTTAGGTTAAAGCCCATTTAATATATTTTTGTTATCATATTTCTATAGTGTGATGTGCTCAAATACAGTGTGTTAACTTTGTGCTGTAGTGTCTGATTAAAATTCAAAGTACATTTCTACATTGATTGGATTATACCCTTTGGTTCTGGCCAGCCAGCTGTAGAGATTATTGAAGTCAAATTGAAGAGAGTTCTGAGAATAGCAATAAGTACTAGAAGAACTGATATCCAAAGAGATATTAGAAAAACTAAAATGCTGGTCATTCCTCCCTACCACCACTACCACCTCTTAGCGACTCAGTTTAGAAAGCTGTTAAGTGTTTCAATGTAGTGGTTGTTGCAAATCTCAATTAAAACCTATTTAAACTCCTCAGCAATTGAGAACAATTGCCCACTGTGCTGCCATAAGCGTGCATGACCTGTGCCATAGTAAGCAGAGCTGATGTCAAAGCTGGCTCGTGCCCTTAGTGGAGCCCAGTGTCTCTAACACCACAGAAGCAGAGTGCTGGGGTTTTTTCAAAAGTAACTTTGAAATTGAGGATAATGAACTGTCCTGAGAACTATTCAGAAATGACCACTACAAGCTGTGCCTTTTCTCTGGGTCATGGATAATAACTCTAGCTCAAAATTAGACCTTAAGAAGGACAGCCTAAGGCTAGCTTAGATTTGGTCCCACAATTGCCCAGTTAATTTCCTTTGTGAGCTAATACAGCTGCAGGCTAGATAAAACAGCCTTTTGAGATTTTCTGCTTATTTCTGCAGTTTTGGGGCCAGATATGCCCTACCCATGTCCTAGTTTGTTGCCTCTCTTTACTGCTCTGTAACTGGAGCAGACGCAGTAATTGACAGCCATTGAAGTTTCCTGCCTACTCTTAATAGAATGCGTGAACTCTGAGCATTTTTTGTGAATTCATAGCAAGCACTATTTTGATGTTCTAGTGATGATCCAAAAATGATTAAATATTGTTCATTTTTCTATTCTGATGAAACTAAAGAAAAAAATCATGAGATTCATTTAACCTGTATTTTCTCAAAATATCATTTGTATTTAGAGGGAAAGGATGCTTTAACATATTAGCATTAAATTCAGGCAGCAGGCAAAGCTCCTATAAACATATTCTTCCTTTGAAGAATATGAAAAAGAGAAAGATGATGCAGGTTTGTGTATTAGTTCGAGCACGTGCATGACCTTTGAGCAGATGAGAGATCGTCATTGATTACATTTCCTAATAGTCATAGAATCACAGGATAGTTTGGGTTGAAAAGAGCAACACCTAGTTCCTGCCCCCCTGCCATGGGCAGGGACACCTTCTACTGGACGAGGTTGCTCAAAGCTCCATCCAACCTGGCCTTGAACTCAGCAGGGAATGGAGCACCCATTCCCAAGCCTCTTTCAGTTTAAGGGCATTCCTCCCTGTTCTATCACTACATGCTTTTGTAAAAAGTCATCCTAACATTTTTTCTGTAACTTTAGAGATTGTCCTGATGGCACATCAAGGTGTTGGGATGTGGCACAATATCCAAGTATAGCTTTTGTGTTCCCCCTTTACTTATATAAATGGGTTCATTCCCATGATACCTATGAATGCTGTAAAATCTCACAACTTCCAAGAAGTTCATACTAGGAAAGTTGCATTGGAGAAGTCATTGGAAGTAAAACAATCCCTTGTGATGATTTATGATGCCTCATTTTCTACCATTATTATTCTCAGTCACATTATTAATCTCCCAGTTGCCATTAGAAATGCTGATAGTTTAGGAATGCCAACCACATCTCCATCAGTAACACAAGCAAGCCAGAGTTTCTGACCAAACTTGAGCAGCCTAAGGCAGCCCTACACTGGCCTTCCTCCATGAGGTGGGAAACTTCGACTGGCACATCTTGTGTGAGTTATTTATGTTTCGGATACTTGCATTACAGGCCTTCAGTTACTTGTTTTACGTGTTACTGTTTTAGTGACACTGGACACTATATAAGTAAAATCTGTTACACACATGAATTCTAGGCTCATCCTTTTTTTGTATTTTTTATGAAGGGGCCCTGTTGTTAACATGGTGCCTGTCAAATAAAAAATCTTTTGCCAGTTAATAATCACAATAATCTTTTGCCAGTTAATAAGCACATTTTGTGTAATCCAAGGGGTTTCTTGAGTGATACTAAGTGAAATGTCCGAAGTGAAAGAATTAATTGTTTGAAATTTAATTTGAAATTTAGTGTTCAAAAGTGAACATTGCAAAAGCTGCTGAGAGGATTTGAAATCTCAGACTAGAGTTAATGAGGGAGAATGTTATCTGCAAGGATAAAAATCTGAGACATATTTCTAAAGGGTGAATAAAATCATCATCATCATGACTGAAGAGAGGCTTAACATTTTGGAAGATCATATTTAAGATATTAACTTAGGGGAAAAACCAAACAAAATGATAAATGTACATCAGAATCCTCTGTCGTTTAGTAAGTCATCATAGAGAAGTTTGGAATTATACTGCTCATTACTCAGTCTCACATCTGAATCTTTTCTGGTGTTTTACAGAGATACAGAGTGAAAATTGGGACCCCATTAAATTAATTGAAATGTTGCTGTATAGTTCTACCTGTTTTCCTATTTTTGCCACTAAAAGATAAAGAGGACAATAGTGATAGAAGTCCTGGAAAGCCTTCTTAAAATACAGAAATACCATGGAGACTTTAGCTACATTCACATGAATATGAAAGGAAGCCCAGAATTACATTTTTCTCTCTTGGTTTAAAAGAGGGCAAATGCCACCTGAAGCATATTGTGTAAAAGTATGGCAGAGAGAAAAATCATAATATACTCAACTTTTCATTTTTTCCAGGGTATGTTTAGATAAGAAAATCAAGCAAGTTTAACATACTCAGAAGTGACTTTCAACCATTGCAAACTTTTCTTAGGACTCTGATTTCATTCCAAGAAGGGTTTACTTCAATTTATCTTACACCTGTTCCAAACAAGTTAAACTACACTGAAATAATGTGGCTGCCTGCCTTCCCTACCTCCTATGGAAACACAGCCAGGGAGGGCTGCCTTAGGAAAGGGACACGTTCTTTCCTTCCCTATTTCCAGCCTGAGGAGTTAGGGATGGAGTTTTGGTTGGGGTTGTGGGCGTGAAGAAAGAAGAAGATGAGAGAGCAACCTGTGAAAAAAACACCACCAGCCTAGGAAGATTCTCTTCCCTTCAGCTGTTTTTCAAACAGGTTCCAGTGCATTTTCAACTCCACTTTTCTTCAACCTTTCCTCCCTTTTGGGAGAACCTCATCCCTGCCCTCCTTTGGACCAATGCTTTTTAAAAGGAAAAAGAGAACTCTGCTGCTGTTGGCTTCTTTGCCTCTCATGTTCAGAGGGGACCAGAGGCCCTCAGTGGGGCAGAGGGCTCCCAGCACTGCAGGGCAGAGGCTATTCTCTGCCGGCAAGACTGAATTAATTAGAATTTTTTGCAGTGGGGAGCCTTCATAAAACTCTATGTTATTAAAAAACTGTCAGAGCTCTGGAATAAGTAGGAATAAGGGCAGCAGCAAGTCACTGATTTTTTTTACATTGTCCTAGTAGAAAAGGTTGAGGGTGACCAAAACCCCCAGTAAGCATTTTAATAATTTCTGAACCAAATGCATAATTCCCAGTATTTGGGTGACCTTATTCTTTTTTAAGTTCTAGGAATGATTTTCTGAGGCATACACTGCTTTTCTAATGATCTCTAACTTGCTGCCAGCCACTCACCACTAAATAAAAATGGCTGTTCCATTGCTACTCTGCTCAGAGGCACCGGGACAAGTCAAGATCACCCTGCCACTGTGTTAGTCACCAGGGACACTGCTTCTTCAGCAATCTGTATTGCTCAGGGCATTCCACACCTTCTATGTTCACCTTGCATCCAGATAAACACCACTAAATATAGAATGAAGTTTTCTTTAGGTGGGTACATGTGTGCTAAGTGTCTATGCTGGCAGTATTAGTCAATCAAGATCTAGGGCTTATTTCAGCAGAGAACAGAGAGGTGCCTGTCTCCTGTTACATGATATTCCCTGCTCCCCAGTCACTTCTCCTGAAGAGTACATCTTTTCCAGGTCCAAGAGCATAGATGCCAGATCTAGGGGATATCTCAGATACCTTAAGGCATCTCAAATGGCACTGGACAAATAAATTTGGGCAGCTGAATTAAGCCTTTCTTGTGCCAAGTCCAGAGTGTGAGGCAGCTGAGCAGCCAGCAGAAGCCTTCCAGAGGATTAGCTGCACCTCTCTCAGCTGACGTGATCACCTTGTGCTGCTTGGGGAGTTTAGACACCTGCTTCACACGTAGGCACTTAAATTTAAATATCTTCATGTGGAGCTCAACCCAATTCCATCTATTTTTCTGATTTCCATTAGAATTTGTGATGTCCTTAACTTTTCCAGTCAGTTGTCCAATTTCTTAATTCTCACCTAGACCTCCTGCATCTGGTTGTTGTGAGCTTGAGATTTGTACTGGGCAAAGACATTCCAGGGTACTTTGTCCACTTCTGGCTCTTCTTCATCTCTGAACTTGCTGGATTTAGAAGCAAATCCAGCATTTTTGGTACCTAATTATATAGCAGCTACCTATGATCCACATATGTAGTAGCCAAAGACATTTTAAAATGTCAGAGCACAAGACAGGCAGAAGGTCAGCCTAGGCCAACACAGGATGTCAAACAGTGACACCAGCCAACAGTGAACACTTAGGGAGGATTGCACAAGCAGGGCAAACACGCAGTGATATTTCTTTACAAGAGTTTCTCAGTCCCCAGCATCCTGCTACTTGAAGATATCCTGATCCAGAAGTGGGCTTTTGGTGTTAATTAGCCCAGGATTAAATCTTCTCCCATAAGACCATCCAGCTGGCTTGAAACCTATGTGGATTTCTAGACCCTTGTGACAAAAGTTTCCACAACTTAGCAGAACAATCCTTAAATCACAGAGGTATAGGTTGTCTGTACTCTTGGAATTGTAGTAAGAGGACAAAGCCACCCCTAGGTGAGTTCAGAGAAACCCAGCATGTTTATAGGCAAGGAAGGGTACTTGGACCTCAGCTTCCTTTGGTGGCAGAGCAGAATGAACAAAGACTGTTTTCTGCTGTACTGTGGCAGACTAAGGAAACAGTTTCCTGCATGAAGGCACAGTCAGTACCTCTCACTGCTTGCCTGTGGAGGTGGAGGGTTTCACTTTATGGGTCATTCTTGTAGGAGCTGTGCTTAGGACCAGATGTGTGTTTCTACCCAACACAATAGAAATAAAACTCGTATCAACAAGAACCTGTTTTCAATTCTTCACCAACAAACATGGATTTAGATTATCCTTGCATAGAAACATACAAACACCACAAAATCCTAAGATTAAAATCAGGTATTTCTTACAAGGGCTCTTTAAGCTTTTAAAGTTTTCCAGGAAATTAATCATGAGTTGAGGAAGAACAGAGCTTGTTCCGTGCTTTTCTACCCCAATTATTGTAAAGGAACATTATGCCTTCTCACAGCATCCGTGTGCCATCACTCTGCTGCTTCTCCTCCTCTCCCCTTAAAAGCTGTTCTGGCTCTAAGGACAGCTGGCTGATTAGTTCGTGCACACCAAAGTTGCTCTCACAGTTTGAATCTGTGACCTGAAGAAATAAATCCTAACACTTGCTGAGCTTCAACTAACTTTCCAGGCTTCTAGCTAAAAGAATGCTTCTGAGTACCCAGTGCTTATTGCCTCCCTTCCAGTAAATGGTACATCAGGGGAATTGTGTCCAGCAACTACATTCCTCAAACACACAATGTCTGTTCTCATAGGAACTTAGTGCTGTGCTTCTAAGTCTGAATCTACTAGACTCTCACCTCTGGGCCTGCCTTATTTTTTTCTTACCTTAGTTTTCTTTTTTGTCTTTGCACAGAAAAGTTGCTATGGAAAAATATATAAAGGGGAAAAGTTCTAATCCGTCTACTGATTTGTACAATTTGCTACATCAGGTTTCAAAGCTGCTACATGAGGTTTCTTCACTGCTTCTTTTATCCATGTGCTTTGCAAATTACTATCCTCACTTTTCACCCTGGAGGCTCCTGGGTTAGTTTTTGACATCAGTCCTGATCTCACATCCCTACCTCAAACAGGAATCTCTGTGCTTTGGATTCCCACCCACTGTAGGAGTCTCTCTTTTGTCCTCCTCATTGAGCTCATGTGGATGTATGTACTATTTACTGGTACTTGGACATTAATGTTTTCTGTAATGTATTTCTTTCAGACATCATTGTTCTCATCGCTTCAATAGCAGTTGTTTCTGCAAAAACTCAAGGTAACATTTTTGCAACATCAGCACTGAGAAGTCTTCGTTTCCTACAGATCCTTCGTATGGTGCGCATGGACCGAAGAGGAGGCACTTGGAAATTATTAGGTTCTGTAGTTTATGCACATAGCAAGGTACGTAATCCTAGATGATACTTTTGTCTGGTTGATATCTTCACTTGATGTGATTCAACAAGAGACCAAGGAAATAAGTGTTTATCAGTTTTGAGCAGAATATCCAAAATTTTCTGAAGTAACATCAATTGTAATATGAGCTAACACAGACCATGTTTAATGCTAGTAGTTTTTAGATATCTTGAAAATGTTGTCCTTGATTGTTGTAATTTGTTATATGTTGGGGAAGTTGCTGAAGCATCAAACCATAAGAGTAGATCTTGTGCACTTTCAGAGAAAATTTGCATCCATGGGGAAGCACTTGATTTATAACTGCATAAATTCCAAAAAAAATATATGTAGATATTTTCATTATCTCTTCCTTGAAATATCATTCTGTTCAGTCCATAAAATGGGAATTGATCTCTGTTCTCTTTTATCCAGGAATTAATCACAGCCTGGTACATAGGATTTTTAGTACTCATCTTTTCATCTTTCCTGGTTTATTTGGTGGAAAAAGATGCAAATACCGAATTCTCCACATATGCAGATGCTCTCTGGTGGGGCACAGTAAGTACAGAAAAATAACATGGACTCTTTTTAATCAGTACGTTATAGTGCTTTGAATTTCACCTATTGAGTATTTTAACTTAGTGTGCTGTTCAGTAAATTGTTTTCACTGACAAAAAACTGGTCTGAGAAGCTTCCTCCTTCAGCTATTCATTGGCACATCCACAGATTATTTCAGTCCATCCTGCAGAACAGCTTTTTATCTGTTTCTGCTGCAAACCAGACCACCAAACCTTCAAGAGAAGAAAGCATTGTACTTTTTTACCCAAAAAAGCCTTTTAGTAGTATGGTTTTGTAACATGGCCACACAAGGACTTGTTTTGATACAAACCAGAGGGCTGTAAGTGATAGTGCAGGAAAAGGAAAAAGTGTCAGGAAAAAAGAGGGGGAAAATTCTTACATCAGCTTTGGCATCAGAGTATCATCAGTGCCCTTTAAAGATGTTGTTTCTCCTTCCTCTGTACCTTGAGGACAAAGAGCAAGAATAAATATGTCAATGTTCAGCAGTGTTATTTTTATAGGTATTAAAGCCCTGATTTACTTGAGATCATAGTTAACTATCAAATCAATTGTTTTTACTTTGTTGAAAACTGTGGGATCTAAGTACATGCCTGCCTGCTTTTCTGAAGGAGGATTATATGAATATGGTTAAAGAAACTAGGCTTTCAGTGAACAACAGAAGGCTGGGTTCGAACTTTGGATTATTTTTTTTATGGCATAATGTGTAGGGGTTTTTGCTTTAAAATGTCCTATAGTGATCTAGACTCCTCCACTGTGTGAGAGTTACTTAGGCAGATTAAGAAATCTGCCCCAACAAAGCCTAAGGCAGTTATTGTCAGGCAGTATAAAACTTCTTTTCTTTTCCTTCTGATGCAGTAGAACACACACAGTATGCTCTGACAATGTCTAGGTAGTGAAATGATACCTGGGAGATCATTAATGCTGACAACAACATAGAGAACTCATTAGTTTCCTTGGAATAAGTGCGAGACCTGAGCCAGCCTCTGCCACCTTTCCTTATCAGAGGGATGCAAAAATGAAGCTTTCTTACCTCAAAACTTTTGCTGACAAGATTTCATCTAGATTTAGTAGTATCTGCAGACTCAAAGCATGCGCACATGGACTGTGCAAAAGCCCTTTCCAAAGTCTTTTAAATTATGGAAATATTTGTAAGAAGTTTCATCTGCATTTTGAGCTCAGGTCAAGGTCACTCACTATTATTAGGGGTAGTTAGTGTATTTGAAATTTGTTCATCTTAGGGCTAGTCATTTGTTGTACATCTTCCCTAGAGACTATATTTTTGTGTTAGCACACAAACTTGGGAGCTTGGAAAAGCCAGACCTAGTGAGTATTACTTGTCCATTTATAAATATTCAGAAATATATTTTCCTGAAACTTGTTGCTTTACAGCATCAAGGCAGATCACTGATAAAATACACATTTTATCCTACAAACACACATAAAATTCATATGGGCTAAAGTAATGAGAGAAGGTTTTGCCTTCAGTTGCACCACTGTAGTTTTGTTTTGTTTCCCATTTCTTCAAAAGCTGAGTTCTGGGTTTGTCTTGAAGCTTTCTAACCTTCCTGTATTGACACGGCTGTGAAGCATCTGGCATTGGATGCTGATGTCCTCAATGATAGGTACCCCAGCTCTGTCAGTCTGAAAACACCATTGCCCCTTTGGGCGTGGCAGTGGGGATGTGGTCCTGCAAGAGACCATCCTGTGGCCATGCATGCTTTTGGGAATGGATGGATGTTTTCAGATGTTTGATTCTCCAGGAAACAGCCTCTACCTCTCTGCAAGGCCCTGTGTGCCTTAGCACTGCATGGGCAGGGAGTCTGGGCTGAGCAGAGGATTGTACCCACCTGCCAGCTGGAATGGGGAAACATAGGCACAAGGAATGAGATAGTCCCAGCAAACTCAGACCTCCACTCTGGCATCTGACTGAGGCTCATGCTAGATCCAGATCCTTCTCCCTGAGCAGCTCTGGCAGCAGGAAGAAGACCTTTATTTTAGAATTTGCTTTTCCACTACCTGCTGACTGGGTTTTTTTTTAAGGAAAAACCCTGCTAGGAAATAATCATTGTATAAAGTGGTGCTTAGAGTATTTTGTACACTATGAAGTGAAAGTGCATGACTCAGAGGTTATATAAGTAGTGCAACTGAGAGAATCAGGAATCTTGTCTTGATTTCAGCAGGAAAAACAACAAATTTGACTTAAACAACTGAAAACAATATATCTTGTATATTTCTATATCTTTTCTTCTTTCTCCAGTGTATGACATGAATACATTTAAGTTTTTAATGCACTTAAGCAAGTGCACAAAGTTACTGGAAATCAATGTTCCCCCTTACCTGTTATCTTTGCCATTTTAATAATAGTATTTTTTTACAATATGTAAAACAGTATGTGGGAAATGCATAATGTGCTTCTTAGTCATGGCTGTTTTTACTGCCAGAGTAATCCACATGCAGATTTTTAAAAAGGACAGATTGTACGGCATTCTAGGGGAAATCAATTCTTAGCCTCATTGGTTTGTTTACTTGCAAAAATTGTTCTGTCTTAAACCACAGATTATCTACCAAACCCTGGACTGAATTCTGCCATGGCAGAGGTGGAAGAAAGAAAAGGCTGCATCAAAGTCAGGCACAAATAGTCACCCTAAATTTCAAGCTTTTAGAGACACTTACATTCCTCATTACAGGATCAGCACGAGCATGCTGCAATTAACCCATTCATTAATTCAGATTATTTGAGGACCATACACTGCTATGGTTATTTCACTGACTCCATTCCTGAAACCTATTTTTTTATACAGAAATGAAAAACAGGATATGGCATCCAAATTTACATATGAATACCCCACTATATTTGCAATTTCATGCTGTACTGTGCAACCTGCTATTGAAACATCATGTTAATATTACTACTGTGAATATTCTTGTGCTTGGGATCCCCACAGAGCTGCCTAACACAGCAGCACACAATGATGAGTGTTATACCAAGAGCTCAAGCTCAAAATTTGCGTTGGTAGAGAAGATAAATTCATTTAACAGAAGAAAATAACAAAACTATGTGGGAACAAAAGGTCAATTAAAAAAACTAAGTATTTCAAAACAAAATCATGCATGGTTTTCTGAGATATACTGGTGTTAACTAGAACTGTGTTTACTTATAGTGACATTTAGTCTGTACATTAATTAGCTTTAGCTGCAAATGTAATGCAGCTGAAGTTTCTGTCCCTCTTACACATTTGACAGAACCTCTCTTAATATTGTCTTTATTTTCTGGTAGTATCCAATAGTTACGGTTGAATGCAGAATGGCTCTGGCACTCCACAGTGACCTGTTAGTGAACAAAACATATTACAATTAATTACATTGTCACAATGACTAGCTGAAATGAGTTAATATTGATGAAATTTTTCCCATTTAGTGTAATGATAACATGAGCAAACAATATTTTTTTCCAGTTAAGTGATGTCAGGTAAAGATTCAAAAGGTAAGTACTGCTAGGAGAACATAAAATGACATCAGAAAAAAATATTAGGGTAGAGAATGGCCTCCTGAGTCCTATCTCATCTAATTGAAGTCATCTAAGTTATATCATCACATTCATTATTATATTACCTCATTTGTATTAGCCTGTTTATTAGCTTCAGCAATGAGATAACAGATGTTCTATCATCATTGTGAGTTTTGAGCCTGGCCAGATGACACTGCCTACTTTGGCTAGTCCAGAGCCCTCATTTACAGAAGCAACCAAAATGGAGTGGTTTGCATCTGGTGTAAAAGACAGGACTCAGCTAGCTCATTTAGCCATGCAGGAGTGTGATTCACCTGCTTAAACATTGGCAAACAGTGCCATCAAAGATCTGTTGGACAGTCTGTTGCCTCTCCTGTCAGGGGTCCCTGTTCAGATACCCTAGTACATCTCTGGTGGTACTAGACTTTTTTTTTCAGACAAGCCTACATTTTAGGATAGGGTGAGTTACCTTTGAACTTTGGTCACTTCTCTCTTACCCACTTGTGGGATCCAGCCTTCCCTCACAATGCTAGCTGTAACTTAATGTAATGTAGCTACTCACATGATTATCAGTGATGTCTGGAAATTTCTTCTATTGTCATGTTTTCACATCCAGGAGTTTTCCACACCCCGCTCAGTTAATTTAATCTCAGTATTATGCCAGTAAGGGCCTGGCCAACGGTTTAATCATTCACTAGCAGCACTTACCAAGATGCAGCAGATTATTCTCAAAATTGACCCTGAAGTTGTCCAGAAAAGCATTTTCTTAGTTATGTGATGAGTGTAGTATAAAATGAAGATCAACCCCTTTGCTCAGTGTTAAGACAGTACAGCATGGTGCTGACACCTATACACCCATGTAAAGACCATCCTGAGATAAAATAGCTCAAAGTGCTCAAGAAGTCACTGATATTCTTAATCACAGTCTGATACCATTAAGTCCTTAGTACCTAGAAGAATTGAGGGTAATGCTTTAATAAGGTCCTGTTATTTTCTCTGGAGAAATTCCAGAGATATCTGTGTGACTGCTCCTGGTTTTGGACTGCTCTCAGATGTTGTGTCCCAAAGGTTCAAGTTTATCTCTGACTTCTTTGGAATACAGTTCGGTGGCAATATCATTAATATGCAGATGACACTTGGTTCTGTTCCCCTCTCATCAGCCCAGGCAGGAGATATCTCTGTACTTTCCAGCGGCTGGCAGAGATAGGGAGCTGGATGGAAGCCAAGAAAGTGGGCTCATTCCAGAGCTCCAAACTGCTTTGCAATAACTGGCCTGGAAACAAATTTTGAGGAACTTTTATTCAGGGATTCATTTGTTCAAGTGTTTCATTCCTCTTGGGCTCTTAATAGCCTTGAACTGTTCTGCAGTTGCCCTCTGATGTAAAGAGCTGTGATTATCTTCTTCAGCAAACAAATCAAGCCCCTCTGCCAGACCAAGACCACGGCTGCAGCAGTTCATCTCTGCCAGAAAAGACAGAGTTGCATTCTCATGTTCCTTCCTCCTTATTGCTCCATCTCAGTTTCTTGCTGCCTTGTGCTGGCTCTGGAGCTTGTTAGGCACATCTGTGAGCTGACACAACTGACCAAAGCAGCAGAAACAAACCATGCAGAAATGTGGATCATTTTCTGCCCCTTTCTGGGTGGCATTGGCTTGCCAAAGAGTCCAGAAAAGGCCCAGAAGAGGAGATGGGGCAGGGGAGTGAAGAGGACCAAGGAAGAGTGAGACCTGATAGGCATGCAAGGTGGCGTGTCTGTGACTAGGCTAGTGTTACAAAACTTGAGACTTGATAACCACTTGAAATTTCAGCTGCAGCCTGAATTCATCTCTCTCTCTTAGTCTCTGTGGCTTTCTCAGGGTAAATTACACTCACAGCTTGTTCCCAACAATGGGAGCAATTAAAAGCACTGTTTACTATCTACAGAGTCCTAAATAGTTGAAATCTAATTACTTCCAAAAGACTTTCCTTCTTTTGTCCCGTGGTGACCCTGACATTAAATAGAATTGTTTTGGCCATCTTGCCTAGGAATGAACTTTGAGGAAGCTGGAAGCAAAATAATGTCTCTAGAAGGCAATTTCCTGAAGAATCTGTTGCTGCCAGAATATTTGCTAAGCCTGAACTTGCCCACATTTGGTACACGATGTAAAATAATTCTCCATGCACATGTTCTCCCTAATAGCAGGCCCCGGAGTCCTTGGCACTCAGCCTATTGTTGTCTATCTTTGTCCTTTAGCATCGTGTGCCGCTGCCTGAGCACGCGCCCCGCAGCCTCCCAGCCGGCCCTCGGGAGAGCTGTGCTCTGCCCACACCTCCTCCAGCTGCCCACACCAGGCAGCTGCGTGGGTCTGAACTCTGTGAAAGCACACACACACAACTCTTCAGCCAGTGCAGCCCCCAGGTGTGGGATTGGTGTGCTTCCCAGGCCACAAGCGGCCTGGAGGGCAATTCCTTGGGTCAGGGAAAGCCTCAGCCACATACACAGATGAAGGCTCAGTGAGCCCCACCACACACCATTATCTCAGTGGCCACATTGCTCATGGCCAGTGGTCAATGAGCCCTCCCACCTGCAGTAAAACCTGCCTCCCCTTTCTCTTTGACCTGTCCACAGCTAGGTCTGAGCTAACGTGGTCCAACAGCCCGAGGTACCTCTGCATCTGCTGCTGCATAGTAACCTTTGAACCTTCATGGCAGGAGTGACGTAGGTGTATCTGAGCCTGTCAGGAGGAAGGGGAAAGGACCAGAAACTTTACTTAAAATTCCTTCCAGCTTTTGAGTAGTGGTTTTTGTGTTTCAGAAGATAATTCGCTTCGAATTGTACTGATGGGTTTGCAGAAAATGCAGCTGCTTTTTGCAATCCCTTTGGCTTTATATAATCTGCAAGCATCAACTTCTTCCCTTCTATATTTTTCCAGTATGATCTCTGTGGAATTTATATTTGTTTAGTTATGCAAATATATACAGTTATATTTTCCTGAAAAAAATAGGTGAAACACCTTCACATCCATGGAAAAGAACACTTTTTTCCTGCCCAACTTATATAATTTCCCATCATTTGCCTCAAATTTGAGATCAAGATAATATTTTATTATTTTAAAATTTATTGCTTATTTAGGTGTTTTTCTCACATTTATTATTTATCTCAGTTTTATTTAGTCATAAACAGTATTTTCACAGTACATTTTCACAGAAAAATGTCAATTTCAGTATATTTATGTTCTTTTTTTAGAAACAGCTATATGTTTAGTATGTCATGGATTAACTAGTGGAAATGCTGCTTCATGCAATGTAAATAATCAGCAACTAATCTGTCAGTGACTTCTGGTAAAACATGTTAATTCATTTCTTTTTAGATCACATTGACAACCATTGGCTATGGAGACAAAACTCCTCTTACTTGGCTTGGAAGGTTGCTTTCTGCAGGATTTGCTCTCCTTGGCATTTCTTTCTTTGCACTACCTGCTGTGAGTATGCCTATAATATTCATAAAAAGTAATAGAAACTCCTGTAAGTTCTGACACGGCTATAATACAAAAAGCTGAAAGAAGCTGACTACATGAAGATCAACAGCTTAAAGCTTTTTGCTCTGCAACAACACTAGTGAATTGATATCCAAAATCCAAACAAAAGGTTTGATGTCTTTGCTTTAGTTTTGGGAAGTTTCTCTGGCATGGACAAAACCGGGAAATAATCCTAAATTGGGTTACATACTATTGTATAAAGTTGAAAATCCTTCCTTTTGTTATGAATTGTGACTTAATTGCTGCTTTTCTTTCAAAATTTTCAAAACAAAATAAAAATAAAACCAGATTATATGTTTTTCTTACTTAGACTGTAGTGAAAAAAAAATAGGTATTTCTAATAGCTTGTTTTGTATGGCCATGTTTAAGCTACCAACAGAGAGTAGTAGAAGGCCTTAAATCAACTAATAGTTAATGTTGTTGAATGCAAAAGATGCAACAATCATTTTCTGTGAATAATTGTAAATAAGCATTACACTTTATTTATGTTGTTTCTACCAATGTTCAAGAGGCTAATAGAAATGGGAATTATCTAATGACTAATATATATGATGTAGCTTCAGAAATAACTTCTCATTTTTGTGATTGAATCTACTTCTTTTTTTATTAGTTTTGAATAAGCATGAAATGAGAAGTGGCTTTGTATTTTTTGTATTGTCTCCAGTGCAATGTCTTTTGACATTTTAGTACTCTTATACTTTATCTGTAGATCACTACAAAACATGGATGTTATGATACTTCATTTGTTTTCAACCATATAGATAAACTAAGATTAAAAGTTCACATTTGTCAACAGCATTAAATTATCTGGTGCACTGCATTTATTTCTTGCTCTAGCTACAAAGAGTATTTCAGTATCTTTGACATACTATAATGCATTATAATTATAACCCATTACCTGTTTGTGAATCCTTGACATTTATTGACATCTACTGTAATTAATTCCTTTTGTCACCTAGTCACCACTAACAAGAAAGCTAGTCCTAGCAGCACTATAATGAAAAGATTAATAACCTTACATATTAGAGATGCCACAACTTTTGTTCCTCATGTCATGTCTATGTACGGATACTCGTTTTCCTCATAAATACTTCTGTGCTGAATTTGTCTGTAAAACTAGAGGTATGTGGGAAACTTTTGCACTTCTAATATTATTTTATCATGACTAAGAATCAAGTGGAAATATTCTTCCTTATAATGCGGACATGTCCAGCAGAAGTATTACATTCCTTGCAAGTAAAGGAGGAAAACATCCTCAGTCCTTGGATCTATTCAGCTAGAATCAAATTTATCTTACTCGAAGGTAAAAAGCTAGAAGAGGAGAAGTTTCATAATCAGCTTTTTCATAGCCTCTAGAATGAGCAATGGGTATTATTTAATGGAAAAGATCAAGAAGAAATGGTCCAAATCTGTTAAGAAAAGCATTTTCTAACTTTTCAAAAATCAAAAGTTATAATAAGTACTGCACATGTGGACTTAGATGTCCATATATATCTGGCATATCTGCCAGCTGGTCATTTCCTCATTCCTGATTTAAGTTACTCTGAATATCCCTGCTTGATTTTATAAATATACATCTATCTCTATCTCTATGGCCTTGGTAGTTGCGGGTAGGAACACAGTGTAGCACAAACCCAGGCAATGGGTGGGATGGGTGGTCATTGGTACCACCACAGATGTTATGTAAGGAATCTCCTGCTTCACCAGGAAAGGGGCACTGCTTCTATGCCTTCTACTGCCGTATACTGATCATAAATGTGTTATCTGAAGCTACTATATGGTGTAACATCTTCACAAAATCTTTGTAAGTGATGATGTATATTTGTTGAAAGACTACCTACACACCGATAAAATGATATTGCAGGGCATCCTTGGCTCAGGATTTGCATTGAAAGTGCAGGAACAGCATCGTCAGAAACACTTTGAGAAAAGAAGGAATCCAGCTGCAAGTCTAATTCAGGTAAACACGAAATCATCAAAAGGATAATCACAGGTGATTTAAAGTACATATTGGAAAAAGTCTTATTATTTCCATTTGGAAAGTTTTGTGGAAATAATATTTAACAGATTGGTTCGTTTCATTAAATAAGTGTGTTCAGTGACTGCTATGTGTTGCCATAATTCTGTACAGAATCACAGATTCATTTAGGTTGAAAAAATCTTTAAGATCATCAAGACAAACTATAGACATTTCTGTAGTTTTTGTTCTTCTATCTATGTTAAAGAAACAGAGGCAAGGATGCCAGTCACATGCCTGCAGTCAGAAAGTTATTTGGAAAAAGAGAATTGATCCCTAGACAACGCAACTGACAGCACAGTGCTCTTGCCTATATTAAACTACTTTTCATCTACTACAGGGTTTGAAGTATTTCAGTGAGTGATATACTTGATGAAGATGAAAAGTTTCCTGCCCAGAAAATTGCTTTCACTATCAGTCAGTTCAAAAGCTGGAAATATAGGCACTAAAAATTTCAAAATGTCTGAAATTGTCTGAAGTTGTTCTGACGTGATGGTGCAAATCAACAAAAAGTGGCATGGTATATTTTAGGCAGCTGTTTTGCATTGGCTTTTCCCTTAACTTCCAGTCCTAGTTAAAACAGAAAATACTCTGAAGAATCATTTTGCACCAAGCTTTACTCTACTTGATGCACTGAAAAAAAATGGGGGAGGAAATAATCTTCTATAGTCCTAGTTTATTTTCCTGGGATGCCAAGTATTCTATGTGTGTCATTTATGGTGGGTTTTATTTTTGAAATAATAAATCCAAATAAAGAAGCTGAACACAAATATGCTAGAGTTCCATGCTAAGTACAGATAGATGTCAGACTGTCCTTGAAGCATTCTTAAAGTTAATTAATGTTTTCCATTATTACTGTTCAATTGCTATTAAACCCTAAATATTTAAAATTTAATATTTTTTAGAATAATTAACAAAAATAATTCCACTCCTTTTGTGTCTACTTTAGAATGACTGTTGGGCATATTTATTAACACATATATTCTAATCTACTTCTTTTAAGTTTGGTTGTCAGAGGAAACACATAATAGATTTAGGGTTTGGATGTAGCTCTTATTATTTTGTGACAGTTCGACCAAAATATTAGTAAGACAGCATGCTAAATAGATTAAGAGTAGCTAGCTGCTGGATTTTGGAGAGTGAATTTCAGTGGGCAAAATCATTGTGAAGGGAAAACTTTTGTTCTGGGATCCCATGATGAAGGCTGTTCAGCCTTTACATGTTTATTTACTGGTTCAACACTTTCAGTGATCCAGAAATTATATAAAATTTCTGATAGAGATATTTTCTGAAGGCATAAGGCCTGGCAGAATAGGAAATGTGAGAACAGGTACGCAGGAATAAAACCAAGGATGATCTGAATGACTTTCAGGGTGAAAGGATTAATGCCAAATGTTTTAATACAACAAATACAAAACTTGATCTAGAAACTGAATCCAGATTATTACAAGATGTCTCTATCCCAGTATTTGCAAATTCGGAAAGCATTTGATGAAGCATGAGAAATAAAGAGGAGAAAGGGTAGAAAGAAGGATCAAGAGCTTCATACAAGTTCCCAGTATGTTACCACACCTGGTTTTATTCAAGTCCTTAGATACAGAACCATAAACATAACAAGGAGAAGACTGATACTACCACTGCGTATGATGGTCCTCATACTAATATTCCACATATGAACTCGGCATCTACAGTTTGTAAGTGAGACTGGAACATTGGAGAAAGCAAATAAGACATTGGGGAAAAGGCGGTCAAGGACTGGAGAAAATTTCATGTTCATAAATGCAGGATGTCTCTGAACTGCATATCATTGGGTGCTGTGGCAGTGCCCAGGTTTTTTTAAATTGTCTCCAGCTTATTTGGCTAATGTCTATTTTCTAACCAGTTATGTTGTAGAATTAGTCAATGCTAACTCATCTGTTGCCACAGATAGACTGTTTGCTAGAGCCTTTACCTGATCTAAAGTAGAAAAGTGAAATGTTTCATACGGGCATACTTTTCTCAATTCCTTTAGCTTATAAGAAATATTTAGTGTGAGAATTATTTGAACACAGAAGCTCAGAAAGGAAGTGTTGGAACCTACTGGACTATTTAATGTAGCAAGTAACTCTGGCTATAAGCCAAAACCAAAGAGTTTCAAATTAAAAATAATGCAGAAATTTTTGACAATGAGAATGATCAACCAATGAAGCAATTTTCAAAGTGAGTAGCAGGTTCTCCATCTGTTAATGAAGACTGGATGTGCTCCTGGGAGATACACAGTAGGAGGTATTAGATTCCATACAAGAATACCTAGATGACATTCAATGGTTGACAATATACAGGAAAAACAGATGCTCAGCTAGTACAAATTAATATAGTTATGCTGACATCAGGGAGCATGTCCCAGCTTGTAGCACTAAGGCTCATCTTACTATCTACATGAAATTACATCCAAACAATGGATACATTTTCAATGCTATGCTTTGGTCACTCACCTCTGAAATTATTAATTTTGTGGTTTTAAACATTTAACAATGTTTCAAAACACAGAGAATACTTCTCTTTTCTTCTAAATACTTTTTGTCTGGTTTTCATTATGGTTTGCAGAATGTATTATGACACTTTCTTTTCCTCAGGCTGCAAGTTTGTGTGGGTGTCCCCTTTGGACTTGTCACAAATAAATCACTGCAATGCTTTTCTGAGCACCTTTATGTGCTGAATATCTTCTGGTGCTTTCATGGAGCCAATAACTCTTATCTTACCGCATAAGATGTACTGAGATTCACAAAAGTTTTGGTACTGGCATTTCCTGATTCAGCCTAACTGAGCACATCCTGGTCTGAGCAAAATCCCCTCACTCTGTAGCCAGTTCAGTGGCATTGTCACTTCATTTTCTTGGTTCCTTTGTGCTTTTCTATTGTTTCCCCATACCAGGCTTCCTGGCGGTTTTATTCTACCGACGCCAGCCGAACAAACGTGGCAGCCACCTGGCGATATTATGAAAGTATTCTTCCTCCCCTCAGGCATGTATCAGTGCAATGAATGATAAGAGAAAGATACGACTTGTATTGGTTACTAATCTGCTTTTCAATTTTTTGTTTCATCCCCTGCTCCCTCTTGCCTTGTTTTTTCTTTTTTTACCATATATCCTGCACGTAGTGTGTATGGCGTAGTTATGCTGCTGATGAGAAATCGGTTTCCATTGCTACCTGGAAGCCTCATTTGAAGGCCTTGCATACCTGCAGCCCTACAAAGTAGGTACAAATATGGCAGCTGGTGCTGTTTTTGATGTCTGTTCAAGCTTACAGAAAACTAGTATTTGTCTGTTTCATCTTGGTTTGTTGTCTTAAGTCCTCTCCGGTCTTCTCATTAAAAATTTCAACTAACAAATCAGATCAATATTGTGTAGGAGCCCAGGAACAAATACAAGTCATTGATATTTATCTTAGAAATGCACAGGCATTAGAAACATTTTCCCAACAACCCACTGATGTCTCACGGTTAATGATTCACCTAATTCCAAATTATCCTTAAGGAGAAAAATATTAAGTTTAATGCAGAGCTTGTTCCTAAATCCAGTGATATGTTTATACCTGTGCCTCTGTATAAGGCTGTAGTTGCTGATTTACCTTTCCAAAGGAAGAGTGCCTTGTAGTGTTTTGCAGGTGAATGCAGGGGGGAATTTGCTCCTTTTTGTCATAATTTCTGATATATTCTGTATTTCCTTAGGACAAAATATATACACAGTCATACATACAGACAGTGGAAGATGATTCAAAAGACCTGTTGCCACAGTTTGGCAGACAGGAAATATTTGATATCCAAGTTTGGATGAGAATTCACAGAGCACTGGCAGCCCAAGACTTTTCAATAATTCAGTAAAAGGTTTAGCAGAAGGCAGCAAGTTGACTGATTCAATACAGGGCACAGATCAGGAAGCAAAAGGCACTTGATAGAGATCAAAAAGGAGAGCGCTAAGAGCCTTATGGGAAAGCTCTGATAAGCATCTTAACTGTTGTTAATTGCAGACAGTGCAAGAGAATTAGTGGTTTCTCTCAAAGCTGGGTGATGAACATCCACATGACAGTAAAAAGGTAATTGTGTGCCAAAAAGCTCAGCCAAAAAGAAGTTTGGCTGGGTATCCAAAGCTGATCTTTGAATTTCAAAGAGTTGACAAGAACAGAGCCGAAAGTAATCCATTACCATAACTGTAATTCCAAACTGCTCCAAACTAAAAGGAGCTTTTAGATTAAAAGTTACATGAAGTATTGATATTTTACATATACAAACAGGTTGAAAGCAACATTAGTATAAATGGATGGATAGAAAATTACATAAATAATGAAGCTGTATCCCACTTAAAATATTCTAAAATATGACTGTCCCTCAAAAGTGCATGTACTTCTTATTTTAAATAAGCATATTGCTGTGCTATCCAAAAATTAAACCATTTTATTTACCAGAAATAACTTTATCTAATAAGAACCTACAGCTTTCTGTTATATATGGGTCAGCAATGCATTTTGCCTAAGTGCTTTGCCAACTCAGTCTGCAGTGGTATGTACTAAGCATGTTATGCATGTGTTAAAAAAACTGAAAGTTTCTTTTCCGGAAGCATTGTAGTTATGAGTCTTGCCTGAATGTTTTTGTGGTTGCAATGTAACGTGTGTATTGTACACCAATTAACATAGCCATTTACATTTATAATGCATATAACATCATCTGTAACTAAGTAATGTGATTACTATCTGCATAACAAGTATGTTTTTCCCTCCCACTCCCTGACCTGAAGAAAAGAACAAGGGGAATCTTCTAGCAGGTTTGTAGTTTCTTTTATTTCTTTTATCTGTGAAATTGCTGTTTCCTAATGGCTTTTCGATATCTTGGGTTCTGTACAGTAGGTTCAATGAACTGCAGCTGTTGATGGATAATAATCACAAATTGGATTTTTTAAAACTCATATGCTGCTGAAATTTGGTTCTTTGTCCCAGTTTTTCTACGGAAAAAATAGGCAATTTTTTGCACATCTAACATGCTGTAGCTTTTAGGGGCTCAGTTTGAACAGTGGCATAGCAACCAGTAGACCAGCCTCCCCAGATCCAGGTCCTGGGCAAGGACACGGCCCCAGCTTCTGCTGTAAAATCTATGCCGAAATTGCAGTGGAAGTTACAGACATATAATTTAACTTGGCGATGTGAAGAAGCCCGCCAGCCCCCCATTGCAAGGGGAGGGCCCTCTGATGGGGCTGTTTGGATGTCACCTTTGCCCTGCAGGAGCATCCTCAAGGCTTCCTCAGTGCCACGTGTCCACATTTTCTAACTTTTCTCCTAAGTCATCACCTCCTAAGGAGCATTCTGGGACATAGGAAGTGGGGAGGAAAGCAACACTGCAGTGCCTCACCTCCTCCTGGCTGCATGGCTTGCACTCCCCCATGGCCCAGTTCAAGCAGAGGAGCCAGGCTGGTCTCTCTGCTGAAGAAAGCCCCAGTGCTGTCAGCCGGGCATGCAAGTGGGCTTTCACCCAGCCTAGATCCCGGCTGAGCACTGACTGCCTACAGCAGGCAGTGGCAAGCCTTGGCAGAGCTGTCCTCACTGGGTAAATAAGGCTCCAGAGAGGCATGTCCTAAGGCACTGGGAGAAAATGCTGGTTTTGCTGTACTGATAGCCCAAGCCCTTAGGGACAGGAAAGGATTCAGTGGCTGTAAGAGAAATTACTCTATCTCAGAAACTTGTTAGGGATGGGAATCAGCAGGCATTTGGCAGCTGGCACTGTGGTATCAGCATGCTCAGAGAATAGCAAACTTTACCTCCCAGCAGAAAATGCTGAAAAGCCAAGGCAAAAAGTGTTGGTGACACATCAGCCCCTGAAATATATCCAGCCCTGAGTTGTAATGTGGTTCACAAGTGCTTCTGGGTTATTCAGTCAGGGAGGAAAGTCTTCACATCAATTACCAATGTCCCATTCCACTTCCCAAATTGCTCCTCTGGCACCTGGCTCCTACCTTTTTCTTCAAGCACATGTAACTGCTGTTAGTGTCACTGTAACTCAAGGGGACAGGATTTGCTCTGTCAGTTCTGGGACTTTTTGTATACATTACCTCCCCAGGCTTGCTAGCAAATTATTGATCTCATTAAATTATTGCAGCCTAACCCAAACTTCTTGCACTCATCAGCTGTATTTCCAAGTCTTTCAACAGCAACATTTAAAATTTACGTTTTTGAAGGTAACACAGAAGTTGCCAGTAAATGAGTACATCCCTCTAAAACTGGGATTTGTGCAGAGGGGAGAGGTCATTCCCAGTTGTATGGGTAAGCACTAAAAGAGACAAATTTACTTACAACAACTGGAAACTAGATTAAAAAAACCCCAAACCCCCAGCTGTCAAAACCATGTTATATTCTCCATATTAATGATAACAATTGTGGCTTTAAAAGAAGTCAACAATTTAGCCAGATTTATTCACTTTATTTTCACTGAATGGAAGATATTTGCTCCTTCAGAAACTCTTAACTAATATGTGCACTGCTGCAAATTAGTGTATGTGTAAAAATGAACTAGGTAACCTCTGAGATCATGTTCTACGGTAAAAACCCTACAGACCACTCAGTGCCTTTTTAAAAAAGGTGTGTTTTGTCAGTGACTGTTTATTGCTCTTATGCTGATATATCACTGTATGTTTGTATCACTGAGAGTACATGTGGTATACATGGTCTTTTGTGGCAAAGATGTAAATGTGAACTGCTGCAATGTACTTTGAGATAACTGTCCTTGACTATTTAACTTGTTTCTTACTGCAATGCTAAGTGACTTGCATGGGATGCTATGTGAACTAAGTAAGCTTCTTCTTGTTTCACTCTTTAAATGAAGATGTGTTTGCACAAGTAGTACATTGGATTGCATTCTGAATATGCTCTTTGCTCTATATTCCCTTCTAATAACAGTGGAGAAAAACTTCTATTGCGTTAGGGAAAAGTTTATTATTTTCTTTCCTACCAAATTGACTTATATTTACAGAAATTAATTCCTGTGTTTTGTCATGTACAGACCTACAGTCTTTCTTTAGGTGACTAAATGTTGCTATGCATTTGAGTTGAGAGAGCTGTGCTTATGAGGCTGTAGCTTCAGATTGATTTTAATAAAAATATTATGTATGTTGCATTTCCCAAAATATTATGCACAAGTATTCTAATTAATCATTTGTCAAAGTATTGGTAGACAACCTCTCTGGTGTATCCAGGCTATAAATGATATATTTTTATAAATGAGTTCTAGAGTTGTGCAAGGTATTTTAAAAGCCTATATGTTAAATTCTCAATATCTGCAAATGTACACACTGAAAACAAGCAATATTTATTTCTGTTCAGTTATACAACATGGCTAAAATAGTTCCTGTGCAGGAAAATAGATCAAGACTAATGAATCCTGTGACATACAGAGAGCATAATGAGTCTTAAACGGTGTGTAGGACATGCACTAGGTGTCTGTGAAGGATGAGTGTCACCCATCTAGTCTTGTAACTCATGAGGCTGAATATGCATTCCCTATTCAGACAACTCTCTCTGGTGCAATAAAGAACAGTTTTGCCAGTATAAAATCCTGGGGGGAAAACTCAGCCCTGTTTTGAGGGAAACAAGTGAATTATATTATGGAATTCTTTTACCTCCTATACCATATCTGTTTCTAAAAGTAGATTTAATGTAAACACTCGGCATGCACCACATAAAAAAGAAATTGCCAGTGATGCATAATCTAACTTGAGGTGGAAAACCTAACCCCTTACCTAGCACTGGAATGCTTAGTAACAGAGTCCTCTATCTCCCCTCACTCCTAGTAAGCTTTGTAGTAATAAACAGAAGCTCTTCAGGATGTACATCCCTCGGAAACATAGGTATTCAGCATCCTGCCTATTCATATGTGGTTTGAGAATGCCAACTAACATCAGGTGCATGATTCATTTACTCCCCCTCCTTAGTGCTTATAAGTTCCTTACTTTCTCTAAATGATGTTTCCTATTTATTTTTAAGTGCTTGTAAGTCCCTTTTTGCTTGTTGCCTGCAATACCCTTAACACAATGGCAGCAACACCAGTTGTTTCAAAGTCATCCAGCCAGACAATTGCAGTGTGCAGCACACCGCAGTTTTATGAAGCCCTGTTCCCCTTCTCTGAATGAGACTTCAACTTTTGGAATGCATTACCCTATGGAGAGCTAAAATTAGGGTTGAATATTTGGGTAAAGCCATTTTCCCAAGTCCAAGAGGATTTTTATAACCATAGCAGTTGAGTTCTCCACTGAATAATTAGTGGGAAATATTAAGCTGTAACATGCTAGGCAATTGCAACAGTAAAATATGCAATTGTTCTTGAGAATACTCCCCTTGGACACAGCTTGTGGAAGATGTGCATGCATCCTATACTGGAAGGTAGAGGAATGCTGTGAAATCAAGCATCTGCTTCAGCTGAATTCTGTGGAAATTGTGTCTCTTACCAAAAATGGTAATTCCTAGATAGATGAATCTTACAGGAAGAAGCCTGTGATTCATATCTCAAGCTGATTGCATTTTTTCTTACTTTTTAAAAATAATGTACAAGACGTTAGAAGTACAAACTGATTACCAAAAATTAGGATCAAAATAGTTTCTCTTCATTTAGAAGTTGTTTTGGAAAAGGAAAATGCACAAACACCCTGAATATTTACTTTTTCTCTTTGACAATTGAACTATAATATACTATGGCCTGAAATTCTTGTTATTACTCATTGAAGGTATGAGAAATAACACTAAATTTCTTGAGTTCGTGGTCCTAGTAAGAGACTGGTGGCAAAGTCTTGAACTTTTGAAATTTTGGTCCCACAGTAGTATCCATTGCATTTGCATTTGTTCAGCTTAGCTTAATTTCAGTAAAAGTATTTGTAAGCTCAGTAAGAGTCCACACCCGTATTTATAGGTAGTTAACTGCTGAAAATTGGCATCTGCGTGCTGTTGTTTGCCATAGGTGATTATTTTTGACACTTTTAGCTTCTGTCTCAAGACTCAAAGCATTCTCCCTCACCCTCAGGCCCTCCAGTTATTTCTGTTTCATTTCAATTTCTTTCTGTTCTTGCTTCCACCAGCTGGTTCAGTATGAAAAGCTTAAAAACAAGGTGTAAATTGTGGCTAGCAGCAAGCAGTAGTGTTGGAGGTCTGAGGCTGAAGCAGAGCAGTTTAACTTGACCAGAAATGCAGGAAGGTGGCAGGCAAATGGGGGAGTGGGACTGGGAAGGAAAGACATGCTCAGTTAATAACGTATAGGGAGATGGTCCATGGAAGACAGAGCGAGCAAAGATTTGTATGCATTTGTCAATTAAAGCAAACCCCTATCCAGAGTAGTCATTTGGACCAGCAAGGAAGTGTTCGTTCGCTCTGCAGTGAAGCTACAGTGACCTCTAGTGTCCCTACACACCTATTCCTTCATAAATCATAGGTGGTAACGGCAGTACTTGAAAACGAAGAAATAAGAACTAGAAAGTCATTTGCTATCCTAGGGAAGTGAGCGCCTTGGGCATGCAGTGGGAGGAATGAGTCATAAGATCCTACAACTGACCTTTCAGAAGGAAGACAAATACAGAAAAGTCATTTGCTTCCTTTTCTACAGCTGCCAGTTGTAATTGATCTCCACTAAAAGATGATTCAAAGCTCCAGTGTTATCGATAAGAATACATTCCACAACTTTCAGCCTGCAAGAATAGAGGAGTGATAGGTCCAAAGAGATTACCATTGCCAGGGAAGATTGTTATAGGAAGCAAAAATGTATGTCAACCAACTGGGCTAAATTATCAGTCACGTAAGGTACAAGAAATGATGGACAGACATACATCTAAAGGAATGCAGAGATAACTGGAGACAGCTGTGGATCTCTCAGATCCTTGCATTTAGGTTTGATTTAGGGACTTGTGTAATTTTATTTTCCTGTTTCTTTCTCATGATTTTTGCCTTTCAGCAAACACTCAAAGTTTGTGAATACTTATGGGGATACGTGAATATCCAACAGTCATTAACAGGTTTACATTGATTCAAGGGATTTCCTTTGGATAGCATGTAAAAAGAGAGGAGAAAAGGTGAGAGAGAAAAATATAATAGGCCAGGACCTGCAAGAGTTGAAGGATTTTTAGTGTGCACGAGCCAGTGCTGATCCAACAAGCATTAAATAGGAATAAAGGGCCCTAAAGGATTCACTGGCTACTGATTCTAATGTAGAATGTCCAAAGATGCTTGAATGGTGTAAGATTATCTTCACTCTGTAATTTTAACACCACCTCTATCACTATGTCAAAGAATCCAGAGCCAAGAACTGGGCTTTATGCTGTAAGGAAAGGGACTTTCACTATGGGGAAAAGCCTGGTCAGGGTACCCTCAAAGTGCTCTGATTCAGCTACTCCTTCATGATCTGTTATTTATTCACACAGAAGAGCCCCAAGACAGTGTGTTCCCTAGCTCAATCTTTCTTCTCCCAACCTTTCTTCTCCACTGCTACCAGTCATGCAATTTATGCCTGTGCTGAGAAGGACCCAGTGACTTCAGGTACATTTCCCACCAGTCTCAAAATAGGAACAGGGATCCAAGAAGCAAAGAACTGCTATAACTAGTCTCTCTGGGTATGCATCTCAAGATGCAAAAGAGAGTTTCCAAACAACACTTCTTTCGGAGGCTATTTCTCCTCACGATGCAGTACCCTCTCTGTGAACCCTTGGCATGCCAGTACACTGCCATTGCTACAAAGCAGATTTGATTTGATTTTTTAAGTATGAGCTCTGCATTTTACATTAATATTTTCATTCTCAGCATTGCACTTTTGAAGAATGTCTATAGTACAGATAAAATGCCTACTGTTCTTTTTATCATTGCCTCACTGCTTTGATTTGAAGAACTAAAGATATTCAGGTTAAGTAGCCATTGTGTACCATTCAGCTTTTGTAAATGAAATAACCACGTCTACCAATCATTTAAAGGCAGCCAGTGCTTTCATTATTACAAATTAATTGACAGAATAACATATGGGCTGTTTTGACTTTAGTTTTAAATTTTCATTTTTATTTTGGAGTTCATGTGATTATAAAAAAATATGATCCATATAGATAGTTTTTATGGCTGTTTTATCCATTTTCCTTTCATTTTTATTAGTGCGGCAGGAAGAGAGCTGTCCAGAAACATTTTAACTCTAATATTTGAAAAAAAAAAAAAAGCAAGCATCATTTGACTTCATTTTTCAATAGCAAGTACAATTTGAGCCATAAGGGGAGTTAAAATAAAGGGGGACACTCGTAGGAGTAATATCTATAATAAGTCAGTTTTGATTCTCTTCCTCATTCTGTATAACATGGCAATGCAATAATGTGGTTAATAAATATTTTACAGTTTATATTTTCATTGTTGTACAATGCAAAAGATTCCTGTGCTGAAATATAATTCAGTCTGGAAATGTGATTTGTATTCAAAGTTTAATTTTGGAACTCACTTTTTTTTCAAATATTAGGTACTTTGGGTCTTTTGTATTGCTTATGCCACAGCACTGGGTAACAATTTACAATGAAAATAGATAACATTTTCAGCACTGTGATGTATTTATGTCAACAATTGCTTATTTGGGGCCAGAAAAGAAGGAGATTACATTTAGAAATTATAGTAAAGGTATTCTTTCAAGTAATCCAAAATGCCATACAGAAATATATTTATCTAATAATCTTTCTATTGATGTGCTCATTTTTTAGTATTATTGAAAATTATCACATTTTAAGCATCCCAGCATGTGTTTTGCCTGCAACAAACTGCATCCTTTCTGCTCTCAGAGTGATGTTTGTATTCGGACTGAAATGCTAAGCTTGGCTATGCATGGACAAAAATATGTTTATCTCAACATTTCATAGCCACAGAGATCTATAACTACTTTCCATTTCATATAATTACATATTAACACTGTATTTTCAGAGTGCAGTAGGTTAAACATCTAAGAACCACATAGTCCATATTAGCATTAGTTTATTATCTGCAGGATTCGTTTCTGTTCAAAATATCTTATGGGCATGCTAAAGTTAAATGCAAAGACCTTGAGAGTACTAGAAAGTGTCTTAACCTCAAGAATAACTATGATTTTCAGGTAGATGGCCTTTGCTAAAGGTGCTTTAAAAGCCCTCTCTGCAAAGTCTACACCAGGGCAGTAGGACTGCAAGTCCCAGTAGTACCATACCACTAACAGACACTAGATTGCTCCCATCATCTGTCCCCTAAAAGAACAGGACCACTGATCAAGATGACCATTCCCTTGCTCAACCAATTGAATTTAACCTCAACAAGGTTTCCAGACCTTGGTATCAGACTCCTTCTCTGTTTCCCCTTTGTGTTTTCTGCTACAGGAAGGGACAAACAAAGGCAAAAATCTTAAATAACGAAAAATCCTAGGCAGATAGTCACAGTGACCACAGGATGTTCATCAGATATGTTTGGACAAACATAATCTAAGCATCAGGAAATAGAAAATCTACAAATCCCACATTTAGCTGGCTGGAGGGGAGGATTACCAGCATATCAGGGGGGAAAAGAACCCTTACAATTGGTCAACCAAAAGACCACAAGGTCACCATTGGTGCAGTAGACACAGCCATGAGCTTGGCTGGCCGCTGGTACCTGTCCAGTACTACCTGCACATAGTCAGCTCCTAGCTTAATCTTCAGCAATGACTTTAGAGAGCACACAGCATATCATTACATTTCCATTAATCAGTCATCATGCTGTTTCTTGGATGTTTCATTAATTTTGGTTTTGTCTTGTCCATGTAAGCTCTCTAACAAGGAATTCTGGATATGAGTGATCACTAATCATGCATATGAAATGTTGGAAGTGCTACATCCTGAAAAAGCATGAATATACACTAACAGTATTTTTGCCTGCTTAAAAAAAAACAAACCAGACAATATTACATGGCATGCGGTAACAATAAAATACGTTTTGGTTTTGTTTATCTGAAGATATGACAAGAAATGCACTGAGCTTGGCTGACTACGTTGGAAACAAACCTATTTCAAGTTCAAGGAATAGAAAAAACATCATCGAGATTAATGTATAATAATTGGGTGAAATTTGTTTCTATTTGTTATTTTTAATTTCCTTTACAAGGTTATTCCATACCATATGATAGACTGCCAATGCTAATGTTTCTCTCAAAAAACAATTACATCAAATCAGTTCCATTCAGGAATGAAACATATTCAATGAAACTAAAAGTGTGTAAGAAACAGATTCATACTAGTGAGATTTTTCACATATTATTTTCAATTATCATACAACAGAAAAAAGAAATGGATTGAAGGAACTATGAAATAAAATATATTTCTCTCTCTCACAGCCAAAAGCTAAGTTTTAAGGAGCGGGTCCGGATGGCCAGCCCACGAGGTCAAAGTATAAAAAACAGGCAATCTTCAGTTGGGGATCGCCGGTCACCAGGTGCTGACATTGCCACCGAGGGCAGCCCAACCAAAGTCCAGAAGAGCTGGAGCTTCAATGACCGAACCCGCTTTAGGCCCTCGCTGCGGCTGAAGAGCTCCCAGCCCAAACCCATGGTCGATGGTAGGAGTTTTTAACCCCTTGTTCACCATTGCATGCTGCTCTCAGCCTGCTCACACTCCTGCACACTTGCACAGTGATTGTACACATTTTAGGAAGGCAGAAAGAATTGCTGTTTGGGGCCAGAGACAAAAGACAGCTATAGTCTGCTTCAAAGAGCCCGATAATGTGATTATTTTTTTAGTAAGAAATCATGTCAGTGATGCATAGTGAGCATCTAGTGGAAAAAGGGGCCACTATGAAAAGTCACAGTGGACTAAATGCATCCCAGGGATTTGGCTGCAGCAGCTCCTCTGTCATGGCCCCTCTCCTACTGCTGAGCTCAGCTGCTGCCCAAGCCTGCTGCCTCTTGCTGGTGGTCCCCGCAGCACAGCCAGCACCAGCTGTGCCTTTGCCAGCCGAGAGCACAGCCTGTGCAGAACTGGCTCCCTCAGGCAGAGGAGTCTTGGTGCCTGCGCTGGCAATGCATCACCTGCCACTAAGGGATGCACTACTGGGTGTTTTAAATTTTACAGGATTGTATATGGCTTGATAAGGCAGGTAGATTTGGCAAACAAAACCAGTGTTATTACTTTTATGTATTGGGTTCTAAACAATATTTTGGATGTAGGAAGCACTTCTAAAATGTGAAGAAGTGGATCTTGGTGAAAATGGCTTGTTGAACCCACAGCAGACAGCCCAGCCTTTTCCTCAAGCTGCCTCTTATGCTGTTCCATTCTCTAGCTAAAGTCCAATTTGGCATCAAACCAACCAGTATTCAGGCAAGGATCTTCATCTGCCAAATATGCCAATACAAAGGCAGTGACTCCTCTAACCAAGGAGTACCAAATTGGGTCACAGCAGCGCCTGACAGGCAAGAGCTGAGAGCACCAGGTGAATCTGACCCCTGTATGGGATGGGTCCAGCACTGAAAGGTGCACTCACATGGCTCTGGGGGTACTGCTGCCCCAGTGGATTTTAGTTTGGGTTTCTCCATTCCCATATTTCCCAATCTGTGAATGATTTTTTCTTTCTTGTGGTATCACTCATGAAAAATAAGGGAAGCCAACTGGTTGACTACCACAGAAGGCAGTGCCCCTGCCTGAATGGGAAAGGTACAACCTCTTTCTGCAATGCCAATCATGCATGCTACATCCAACAATTGTGGTAAGACTAATTAGACAGAAGTGCAATGTTGATGTCTGCTTCCTTTTTAAGAGCACATTATCACAGACATGTAGGTTGCAAAATATTCATTGAACTGCAATTCATCCTCACCCTCAGTGAGGATGTCCTACACAACAGATCTCTTCAGGAAAGGCCTGGGTAAATAAACATTTCCTGGAGGACAATCAAGACAAACCAATGATATTTGCTAAGGTCATCATTCCAGGCTAGCCCTCCCCCATGGAGATGCCTCAGATGTACAAATTCCAAATTTGCCTGTGGTACAGTGAGCTGCTGGGGTCTACCATCTACCAGGCTACTATCCAGGTTGCTTCACTCCACTGTCCACTGTTATCCACTCCTGTCTCCAACCTGAGGCACAGGCCCTGGCTTATGTCCCATGGTAGCTGCATCACAGGGGCTGTGTGACCTAGCCTGGGTCTCAGACTGATGTGAGGCTGAGACAAGACCACAAAGGGAAGTGAGAAATACTCTAGGTAGCATAGTGTTTGAAGCTACCCTGTCTAAATTTAGGCTTCTTACATAATCACTTCTACTGCATAAGTATCTTCCCCAAACCGCATCACAAGTAATTTCATAGGTTAAACCCACATACTCACACTGTGCCTGGAAGTGACCTAAGAAAGTAATTTTTTGAGCACTCCCTCAGAGTATCAGTGGCTCACTTTTGCCCCAGTTCTGCAGTCTGTGCCTCACTGAAGCACCTGTTTCATTTTCCATCAGCCCATTTATCACTGAATCATTTCCTCACTGTGTCCCCTATTTTGTCCTGTACATATTGTTATCAGTAACAATGATGTGCATAAGAAGATCGTGCTCCCTCTGATTGTTTCCCTCTCACGGAAAAGGTGGCATAAACAGCACCTTGGGTATATCTGTAGATAAAAGACAGTAACTACAACAGAGCACTCATTGCTGTGCGTAAACCCTTGAAGATCTTCCCGCTCCTCAGGGTGAGCACAGCCTGTTTCCTGGTCAGTGATTTCCAGCTACTAGTCCACCCTTATGAACTGGGGCCAACAGATACAACCAATTTCTCATCTGTGGCAGAAGGAACAGCTTCCATTGTCTCCAGCTTCTAGGCAAATGCCAAGTTTCCATTCTGGGACCTCATCCAACTACTTCTAGGACCAGTATGATTAGAGAGATGTCCAGTGTGCTCACTGCCGAGAGAGTGCTCCCTGCTGCCTTACCCAAACTTTTGCAGGAAAAGTTGGGTACTATTAACCTTGATTTCTTTTTCTTTCTATTCTTTTATAGCTTGATGCTTTCTGCATCTGACAGCTCAGTGAAAAGATCTCAAGATGATGTATTTAATTTAGAGCGTCTTGCATTTTTCACTGGATGAAAATATTTGCAGTATTTGCAGCATATCATTCTTATCTCTTGCTTGCCAGATCCTCCAACTTCCTCCTTGAGGTATTCCCCAGCCAAATAATTAATAATTTTGGCAGACCAATCGTCAAGCCAAAACTATAAGCCACATTTTTCTGGGTGAAATTTTGGGCACAAAACAGTACCCTTGAACAGCTGGTCCTTCTGCTGATTCCTACATCTCTGCAGGGTGTTTGGTGGGAGAAGAAGTTACGTTACAAGAGACCTTTGGGGCCATGACAGCTTAGTCCTGGATACTCAATTCAATGTCTAAACTTTGTATCAGTGAAAAAATAATACAATCTTACTATGAACTTCCTCTTTTGAAAGAGAAGACAGAAGACATATTTGCTTCATTTTTATTTCACTCTATGGGATACGGCGGTGTAACTGCTCTACACAGGCAGAGGACTGAATTCTGTGTGATAATAAAGAAAAGATGCAAATATATAAGGAGAGGGTTCCAAAAGAAAGAAAAATTTTTAGCATATGAGGATGATTTAAGGCAGATAGATGGTCAATCCAGAGATTTTGCAGTGCTGACTGAGTTGTGGTAAGGATATGGCTGGAATCTGGGCCAAAACCATCAGAAAGAGACTGCTGGAGAAACTCAACATTAGCAATTAGGAACTGGCCTGCAAAGGGAGGTTTCTAGTCCAGACAGGAGCTCATGGGGGTAGCTAAAAGGCTAAACTGATTGAAAATGTAGTAGCTTTCCTCTTAGGCTGCCCCACAACAAACACTCTAACACTCCCCCACTACATATTAAAATCATAGAAGGAGAATTTCTTGGCAGCAAGTGAAACACTTAAGCCAGCCATGGATATCTCCCAAAAGGATTTTGGCATAGCAGCCCTAGAACAGTATGACCAAAACTATTGCACAAATGGCTTTATTTAAGGTTAGTAACAATCCTCTGTAACTGCCTATAAAGCATTTATTGTCATTGACAAGGTGGGTCTGACAATGGCAGCAATTATTTCAGTTACATATGTGCTTTTGCAAATGGAATCCAAACCTGAGAGAGGTTTGATGGTTAGAGAAGTCTTTGGTGGCCTGACTGGAGATGCTTTCAAGGGCATTTAAAAACGGCATAGGGGAGTGAAAGTGAATGTCAAGACTTACAGAATCTGATTTGAAATACATGTGCAGTCTCTGGTGACATGTGGTTCACAACTTCCAGAAATCTTGTTGAAGAGAGGATTCTGAACAAATAATCAAAGGTGCCAGAATGCTGTATTTCCAATCCCTGTTATCAGCCTGAAAGGGAATTATCAGGATGAGGCAGATCAAAGGGAAATTTCCACCAATCAAGAATGGTAAATAGTGAGGCTTTACAAAGTGCACACCTAAAGGGATTGTACAGGGTCATGGAAGAACTTTCCCCAAAGGGATGCTATGTCACATGGGCCAAGGTGCTGCCTGACCTTGGAGCCACTCACAGCCCCCTCTGTACCTGTACACAAAGTGAGCCAGGAGCCACCTCTGGCCCCAAGGCCTCCCCATGCAGTATGACTTTGGTCCCTGTTAACAAAAACAGGGAAATTGCAGCCAAACTGTCTGTGGGGAGTGCTCCCCAGAACACAAGTATACCCACTCGCAGGGCCAACCCCATGAGAGTCTGTGCCAGTTATTAAATAGTACAGGTGATTCCATGCCTTGCTTAAGGCACTGTGCTTGTGCCTTCTTGTGTGTGGTGTATCCATCCATAGAGACCTCACAAAATCTCTTCTTTACAATGGTGTTCCTCTCCTGTTTCTTTTTTCTGCTTGCCTTACTTTCTGAGGAACAGAAGCTTTTCTGCTTAAATCATGCTCCAATCTTGTACCACCACAGCTGAATTAATGAACCAATATTATGTTGTTGATGCAGTTCTCTGTGAGGGACAAAAATACCCTCTTATATTTGTTTTCTACCATCCCGTGCTTCTAAGCCTCTGCATGAGTTATTGTGCCTTTACTGTAACCTAGAGACATTGTGTGGCTTTTTGAATAAAACATCAAAAGCATTCAGCACTGGAAATATTACAAACATATTTCATTTGATTAATTAAAAAGAACTCTCTAAGGAAATACTTGATTTCTTGCACCATCCCCGAACATTATATACTCACATGACCTCTAGCCTTTAATTCCCTACAGAGTACTTGCACAAAATCCTCAGGGTAGAGTATATTATAAGAGCCGTGGAAAGAATGTAATTGTGCATTTCAGCCCCCATGTCCTCAGTTACCACCATGTAATTTATGTTTTGCAAAAATGATAAGTTTTCCTTTCAGTAGCATAAACAGCTTGACCTTGGATAAGGTTCACTTGATGTGGCAGAAGTCTTTAGTTGGGTTGCTTCTACATCTAAGCTTAAATTTGCTGATTCTAAGTGAAGTTGCATGATGTCAAAGTTTGAATGAAATTTATTAGCAATAGATCAATCTGTGCTAGCCAAGAAATTTATTTTCTTATTATGTATCTAGAGCAGATAGAGCTCTCATTTATTACCATTGTCACTGTAATTAACTAGAAAGATCTGGCATTCTGATCTAAGCTCTGAGTCATTTTTGTGTAAATAAGTACAGGCCATTGGTTTTGAGGCATTATTTTAGTTTATTTCAACCAAAGTCCTGGTCATATGAGTCCACAATTTAGTCTCTTTCTTTATGATACCTCTTGAGGAACTTGCTGTGCACCATTGCTCACTGGATTCAGTGGTCACAGGTGAATTATTATTAAGCTTAGCTCTGTGAGGGACAGCAGCAGACCATCACACAGAAGTATGATCTGCATGAGTTTCGGATACCCTCATCTGCAGTGAAGACTTTACAAATGAGATAAGAACTAATTTTGAGAGGATGCTCATAAAACTTCCCAACCACATGTAACCCACTTGCACCAAATCTGAAACATTTGAGGAATAGTTTTATTTCTATGAAACATTACTATGGAAATCCTTCATGGCTTTTTAAAATACAGGACTATCCTGTAGATACCTGAATCTAAAACAGCCATCGTCCTCTAAGCCTTTGCCCCTGTCTGTGACCTCCCTCAACAACAATACCTGGAAATCTCCCAGGGCACAGGACCTCTGAGGACCTTATGGAATATCAGACATATATCAAGTGATGTGTTCTACAAGGTCTTGCAGGGAGACAGTCAATTAGGTGTGACATTTAGCTCATTAGTCTACAGTTCCAGATACTATCATATGTATCTGCAATTTATTTTACAGTTTTTACTTCTTGGATGGGGTATATATAAAATAACAGAAACGTGTATCTAAAAATACACTAAAGCCATAGATTTAGAGTCACCTTCTTTTACATTTCTCACATGGCCATCTAAAGTTGCTGGCTAATTTGCCACTATTTATAATAAGATCAGCCTTTCGAATAGCACAATTATTTTGCATATAATGAATTGTTTTTAGAAAGTCTCCTGGTCCTCCATATCATCATTCAAAATTAAAAGGATTCCTTTTTAATTAAGTACTGGGAGCTGTTCCATGAAATATTGCCAGTGCAGAAATTTTTGAGAAGTTCAATATTAACTAAAGATAATTGAGAGTTATTAGAAGGGAATGCTAGAATTTTAGATATTTGGAACTTGCTTGCATTATATGATAACTGATATAAATTAGGTTTCTGACCTTAAAAAAATTGCACTTACAGAGAAAGGAAACTATATAATTATACTCAGAATATGTAAAAACCTTTTCACCAATTCCATCCTCCATTTTAGACAAATCAGAGGATTTTCAGAAATGACTTTAACATATATAATGTTGTTAGGGATATTCTCTAAGATACTCTGTGTCACATTGCACCGCAGTTCCCAATGACGTCCTCTCCTCCTCCCCATCTGGAATGCTTTGTCTGTTTCAGAAGAAATGGGCTATTGATACAGCACTGCTGAACTCCCCATTGGCACTGCCAGCAGAGTAGAGGCTCAGGTTGGGCAGAAGGCAAAGTTTACAAGCCTGTGCAAAAATGCTCCTCCTTACAGGAGGCACCAGTTTCCTTCCTTTACTGAGAAATTTCTTTTTAGCATGGAAATGGCAACCATTTCATAAAAGCTCCCTCTAAACAATACTTTTAAATGTTGTCAGCCTTATTCCTGCTTTCTTAATTTTTCCACTTGAACACTGTTGTCTACTAGCAGGGATTTTGGTGTCATTTTCTAGATAAATATTAAGGATCTAATATGAAGAGCACATAACAGAAGTACTTGTCCTGCCTTCTTCCTTCTTTCTTGATTAGAAAAAAGTCCTTCCTTTTGTTGGTTTTTTTTTTTTTCCCCCAGAGATCAAGGAAATAAATACATAATTCACTCCCTTGGGCCTCCTTTTCCTAGCCCCTGCTCTGGAAAGCATGTAAACATGGGCTGCTGCCTTTCCCACTCTTGGGGAACTTTGGGCATTCTTATTAAGTATGTGATTAAGTTCCATTGCAATTAGTGTTGCTTTCTTCAGTTGATTTTTCCTATGGAACTTCGCAAGCAATCAAAGGAAAACAAAGTAAGTGAAATATGTACTGAGAGAGCGTCACCTTGTTGATGTTTTAAAGCAATGTTTCCAATTGGAAAGATAAATCAGTTATAGGGGTAGCGAAGGGATTTTGTATTCATGGTTCAACAAACAGGAAAATAATGAGAGCTTGTGAAGAGGTGAGAAGTTTCATGAAACATTTAAACAAAGGCACTAGGCTAAGATATTTCATTTTTATAAAGGGAAATTGCATGAATCACATTAACATAAACCATCAAGATGTTTGTACATAGAATAATTTTTGAGGGGAAAAAGGTAACTGAGATTTTGTGAAACATTCTAAGCATTATAATACCTGCAGAAATACTACCAAATATGTACAGGATATCTCTATTTTTTAGAGAATATGGGCTAAATTCCTAACTCACCACAGCAAATGCTCAGAGTGAAGAAAGGTACTTCAAAAACTGAGTGAAATACACCTACCTTGCAGACATCCTAGGCATTACATAGGCAGCACAGCAGAGGCTCTATTTGCTCACAAAGGAGGCTGAAAGAATGAATAATGGGAGTATTAAGCTGCTGGCATTGCTTCTTGAACAAGAGGATACATCTGGGCTCAGTATCCATATAAGACTAAGGCAGTTTGAAGTCTCATGCTAAAGCAGTTGCCTGGATCCTCTGCTGCAGCAGATCTATGCATTGGCACCTCCCATGGGGACAATCTGTCCCCCAAAAGATTTGAATTTATGTCCAACTTTACTTGCCCAGAAGTTAGATGCACTGAATTACCCACTCATTTTCTCTCTGACCACTCACACAGAAAATGAGAGATGAGTGTGTAGAGATGTGTGTAGAGATGAGTGTGTCACATTGGGGTGCCCTGCACTGCTGCCCTGGGCAGCCAGAGCAGCTCTGCACTCACATGAGGCTGCTGAACAGGGTGGAGAACAGACTGTGGAGCTGCATTATGAATTGCTTGAACTTCAATTCCCAACTCCAACTCTCAATTTTGATAATGATAGTTAAAAACTATGGCTCAAAGTAACTCAGCACCCATGAAAATCAGGCCACCATCCAATTTTCACCTTGATTCATACATTTCAATGAAAATCAATCAGACATTTTTTACAAACCAGTGTGTTTTTAATCAAGTCAACACAACACTGTGCTGTAACATGAATTAGTGCAAGTCATATCCAAGCTATCAACTTCAGGCACCTACTGAGGTTTTGACACATTGCACTGGTTTTGCCTGGCTTGGTTCTTGGTAGTGGGGGAGTCACAGGGGTGGTTTCTGTGAGAAGGTAGCTTGTCAGCCTCAGCAAAATTATTTGTATCACCCACAGGAAGAACCCTAACCACTCCTACACAGTCAGAGTAAGACCTAAGTGCTTCTAAAGGCTTCCAAAAAACAAGTCATAAGGGATCACTGTACCAGTCACTATGTCAGAAACACTTCCATAGAACTATTCATGGTGTTGGCACACATCGTTATTAATGCTGGATTGTTGTTGCTAGCATATTACTCTTCCCAGAAAACAAAAAGTAGAAAATCTTTTTGATTCTGTTCAATAGGCAGATAATTACTTGAATGTTACTGACACTGAAAGCAAGGAGCTATGAGAGTGATCAGAGCAGCATCACGGTTTTCCCAATGGCAAAGCATGTTATTAAACAACAGAAAACACTTCTAAGAAAGGACACATACTACTTACAGAAATAATAAATCAAGCCTTGTGAATAACTTTTGCACAGAGCCATATGAAATGCAGCTAAAAACTTGTAAATTTTTTTGTTGATGACATACTATATTCTAGAGCAGCCTAATTTTTTTGCCCATTCATTTGTGGTGATCATAAATTACTAGAGTCTGCATGAAAAATGCATAAATATTGTGAAAAACGGGGAAATATCAAGACAATTTTACTGATTTGTGCATGCCTCTTCTATTTCTTGGTAATTGCTGCTTTGCTGTGTGATTAAATCAGACTCGTCAGGAAGAAAGAGGCAGAAAATAAGAAGTGGCAAAGACCAGACAGTAGTCCAGAGTAAATAATATCAAAGATTATAAGACAATGGCAGATGCCTCATCAGTTATGAAATAAACACTTACTTTTTTTAAGATCCAAACATAAGGAATTCTAATTATGCTGGTATTAGAAAAAGGTCTGGATTGTCAAGTGGACTGACAGCCCTTCTTACAGAGACTTTCAGGAGTTTGTCTAGATTAAAAGACATTTTGGCCATCATTGAGACCATATTCCTGAGCTGCCCAAGGAGCAGACTTGAAAGCCCTGGTTAGCTAGTGGTAGCGGTTCCTGGAGAGAAAGAGAGACCAGGGCTAACCCTAGGAAAGCCTGGCAGCAAAGCCAGGCTCATGCAGAACAGCTGCTGCCCACAGTTTCCTTGTGGAACTCACCTGGACCATGTACAGCCACCCCAATAGAGAGCAGAAGATACAAAGGATGTGGGGAAGGATGAATATGTGGATGTGCGCAGGGCTAGGCATGAGCTGGCACTGGGAGCTCTACCTGCCCCATTAATGCCTAGGAAGGGCTCTCTCTGGGAACAGACAGCAGCTTGGAGAACAAAGCTTAGCCCCATCTGGGAGCTGGCAGAGGTTTGAACAGCTGGAGCTGCTAAAGCAGCCAAACTGACCCCAAGTCAGCCCTGACCTCAACGATGAACTCAAGAGGGACAGAAAGGATACAAGTACATCTCACCTCGTAACTATGTGGTACACAACATGAGCTTCCACTGGAAAAATTTATAAGAATGTGAACTTTGATTTCAGTGGTGTTTTAAGCTGGAATTTTTTCTCCAAAGTGCTACTATGCATTTCCCAAACTTTTTCCCAGGTCTGCTCAGTATCCTAAAGAAACATTTATGTTTCCCATAGGAATCAAACAAGGTTATAGCTTTTCACAAGCTTTATTGACCTGTGGTATTGAGTGCCTGCCATAATGAAGGAAATACATATCAGTGGAATATTAGAAAGAGAAAAGGTGATTTATTAGGAGCAGCATCTCTTATTAAGGCTGGCTTGAATTTATAAGAATTTTCCAGCATCTGTCTAAAAATCTTGCAGAGTTTTTTATCCACAGGAGAGCAACATGGAACACTATAATTGCACCACACTGTTCTCAAAAGAGTTCTGCAAAGATACAGTGTGGTAAGTAAGCTCTTTTATTAATGACTCTGTACTTGGCAAAGGACCCAGGAACTGTATCTGTGAGACAACCATACAGAAACATGTTTATTTTAAACTTTCAGGTTGGAGTCTCCTGTTTCACTGGATTTAGATGGCTATAGCTCTTGTGATCTGAGCAGTATTTTTCCTAATTTATACTGGCATAACTGAATAGATTCAAACCTTAGAGAGTCACTGGAAATAACAGTAGCATAAAAAGCTCTTGTTTTAATATGGCACTTATAAATGAGCTGGGAGATTTCCACACTGGGAGAGGTAACTGGAGAGGCTGATCAGATGTGACACCTGGAAAGTTAGTGTTGTGGAAAACTTAGCATGTCCTGAGATGGTGGTTTAGGTATTGTATATACCTATCAAACTAATTATAAAGTTTATTTTAGCTAGTCACATTTCTGGGCAGGGATCCAAATGCTGTTGAGGCAGGATAGGTGGAGAGACGTATATTTTATCAATAAGATAAGCTGAGTCAGGAGCAAAGCTCATGAAAGAGTGCAAGAAAAAAACACTCCAGGCATCATTGTAGTCGTGATTTACAGTAATAGCATGGAAGGAAAGATTTCAAAGTTTTTTATGAAAATTGCATTTTTACAATTTAAAACTTAATTTTTTAGTGGTTGCATTTGATTTTTTCATGTGGACTTAAGCATTGGCTATAAGCCATCTTTCTTTATTAAGCTGATCTGTCAAAGATGAATTCACCTGTTATTCAAAGCTACAGATGTTTCCAATAAATGTACCGGTTCAGCAACAGTAACAAAAAAATATATATGTTCCCGAGGGTAATGAACTAGCCAGACTCATTAAAAAAAACACCAACCAAAAAATGGGTATGGCTGATTATTAAATCTGTGAAGAAAACAATGCAGCAATACCAGTTCCTGAAGATGCTGTACAAAACTATTTATGACAAGATGGCATTCCTATTAGAATTAGAAGGTACCATGACATTTTCAGGCGCTTTTGACTGACAAATAGTATTTTTCATCTTTAATTTGCAGTCGTCCTGAAAAAAGAACTTTTAAAAATGTCCTGTAATCATTTGTGCCTGACTGTGCTTCAAATCTGCTCATAATATAAAACCCTGAAATTATTTACTTGAGGTGTTTCTGAATGACTAAACCTGTGTTTTAAATAACAGCATAAATGTAGGCAGCAACCTGGGACTGGGAAGAAATCTTCTCTGTTACTGAGGGTTACTGAATCCCATCCTTCTTTTCTCTGTTTCATGTCACTCATTTTACACTCTCTTCCTCAAGAAGCAGAGACACTTACGCGATGAAATGCACCAACCTTGAGTGAAATTCTTCTGGGCATTTGGACTTTGTGCAGTTGAAGAAAGATTATTTGGGAGGAAAAGCACCTACCCCAAAGAATTTTCCTGTTGTTCACATGCCTTCAAAACATATATGATGTATGGGCATCCATGACCCTGCCCTTCTTGCTCCATTTCCATTCCAGCACATTTTAAGTCTGTAAACCACTTGGCTATGCATCAGTACCTGTTTTGTTTATGTGTTGAGGTACAATGGACACTTCTGAGATTTCTAGCTAACTCCCAAATGGCAGCTCTGCAGACTTTAGGAAATGGTAAAGGATCCTTTCTTTTCAGGTAAATAGATACAGTAACTTGGCTTAAGCACCTATGGCAAAAGAAGGCTGGAATACCTATATGGCTCAGAGGTTTAAGGTGGCAATTATTCATTCCTGGTAAAAAAGTATTTTGTTTATTTTCACCTGTAATAAAGTGTTGGGTCATTCCACAGCCTCCTTATTTAATTAAATGGATCCTCTCCTTTGTCTTCAATGTCAGGTTGATCCATAGTGGTAAAACAGTAACAATATAACTCCAGCACCTTTTGATTCCGCCATTACATCTATTAGTTCACTGCTTTCCTGTAAAACAGAGGAATGTGATGAAAAACCATGAGACATCAGGAATAAACATGCTGGTACTCAGCTATTAATTAGTTTGAAAAATAATAAGGCAGTCTTCCTTTCTAATTTTTACTGTTTACTCTGGGACTACCAAGGTACTTCATGACACAAGCATTGACGCATACAAGGTGCATCATATAGTTCTCAAACTGATGAAGGTCTGTCATACTTGATATGTAGTCCTTTTTCCAGAACCACTGTGCAGGCTGTTAGAAAACATTAAGGAAGAGATTTTTAAAGTTCTCTTATTTAGTCTGCTCTTGTCTTTTGCAGCTGACACCAGTCTTGGAACAGATGATGTTTATGATGACAAAGGGTGCCAGTGTGATGTGTCAGTAGAAGATCTCACCCCTGCTCTTAAAACTGTCATTAGAGCAATCAGGTGAGTAAGAGATACTGAATGAATAAATACTTGAGTTTCTTTAGTTATGATACTAATAAACTGCATGTCAACTCATAAAATGATAGTTGAACTTATTACATGGTTATATTTGTTACATAACTAATGCTAATATATTATGCTTCCTTTCTATCTATTTCAGTTAAATTAGAACATTTTATCAATTCTTTTATCAGCTTTTCAATATCTAAAACTATTACATGATTTGACACAGAAAAGAGAGTAATGGATGCTGGTTTCCATGATGTTTTATGTAATCCAAACTACAGTTTGATGTAATTTTACTGAATATATATCACCTTGCCTGGAAAAGTTATTTCCTTTAAAAGTGTAGGGTTTTATTGCATTTCCATATTTCTGAAACTGTTATATGACTTTTATTTCAAATTTCTTCTGGTAAGAGCAGAATAATTACATTCATTCTGTTGTGCAAAGCCTTGCCTACCACTATCCCCTAAACTAAATATAACCCAAATAATTTAAAACAAATAGTCTCCTTTTCAAAGAAAGAAGCAAACTGCATTGAAACTTATAAAGTTACCTGTACTGAAAGTTTAAATGTATCATTCACCCTCTTGAGACTGCCAAGGCTATTCATCTTCCAGAGTATTTTGAAGTATAAATCCTGACAGGCAAAATCCCCACCATAAAATGTACATCTGCATGCAAGGAGAGCTCAAGCATTCCCTGTCTGCTGGCAGCAAACCTCAGGTTGTCACTGGGGGTCACCCCACTGGCTCTGCATCACAGCCACATCAGTGTCCAGCATCATTCTTGGGTGCAGGAGGGTAGGCAGACAGATGGGCAGCAGTCAAAAGGAATTTCTGCAAAAATCTATGGAAAGACAATGTCTTCCTGTACAGAAACCCTTGTCTGAGTTTTCTCAGCACTACAGGAAGAAAAAACTCAAGGTTTTTATGACATAATTTCATGCAGTGATAACCTATGGACTACTTGTATTTCCTCCCTTTTCCATTGAGCAAAATAAAGACAGATAGGCGGTTTCTAAAACTTTTCTACTAGCACAGATGGCTTGACAGATCATTTGCAGACATCTTTTCCAACTGTTTTTCCAACCTGCTTGGAAATTACCTCACAGGACGATTCATATACCAGGCCTGTGTCCACAGCCACTGCAACTGGCAACCCAAATGAAAGCCACTGCTGAAAACCATCTCTTGCCAGCAATGTTTCAGCAGGTGACAGAAATCCTTTTGTCACAGTGGACACCCACAAGGCAAGCCTATTCCCTCCAATGGAAAATGCTCACATTAGGAACAGTCAGCATAACCCGTTGGCTTTGGTGTCAAAGATGCTTGTCTGTGATGCTGCATTTTGAACAGACTGGGTGACTCTTGGCTCTTGGCTCTTGCACCTTACCACTTGTCTTGGCAAGGGATACTCATTCTTCATACTGTCCAAATTCCTTAAGATTGACTTGACATTTCAACACTTAATTAATGGAGCTCATTTTCTAAGGGGCCACTGGATTGTTCAAAGCATCACCTCCATTTTTCCTTGGTGCTCTTGGTCATTATCAGCTCAAATGTAAAGTACAAATGGGAAGGACATAATTGGGAAACTTTCTCCACAGTGCCATCCACAGAAATGTTCTAATAAGAAGAGCAAAGGTGCAAGAGTTTGATTGTTTCAGACATGCAGTATTTAACTGATGAGAATCAAATTTTTATATTATCTCCAGCTTTTACTCCGCATGCTTGGCTTACCAGAAAAACAACTCATTTCACCACTGAGGCTGAGAGTAAGAATCACCACTTGCTACCAATTAGCCATGAATCTTTCCCACCTCCCTGCACATTTTAGTATTTTGCAAGTTTACAAGCGACACATACATCTTGCTTCAGAAACTTACCTTTGTTTGATATCTGTACAGTAGTAATATGCCATGATCTTGAGACTTCTGTATATGCTATACTTTAATCTCTCAAAATCAAGAGACTGATAATTCAGTTCATCAGGTAGCTGATACACCTCTTTCTGATTATTCAGAGTATCTGTTACCAGACTACACTGGGATCTATGCAAACATCTAAAGAAGGATCTGAGACTCTATATAGTAACTGTAGAATTTCAAGATGATAACATCTGCCTATATGGAAACTTTGTGCCTCATTTTGAAGTTCGTTTTTAGAAACGGCTTTGAATTGCAAAGGCAGCGAGGGAGGGTGAGGACTGGCTTTCCTTTCATGCTGGTATACAGAAGCAGGTGAAGACAGAAGGCACTTGCATAGTTTTATGACACACCATGAAAAGACCTCAAATACAAACACAGACAGTTGAATCCATTCTTGATACATCAACTCGAAAAATTGCTATAAGGGAGACTATTTTTTTCCTGCTTAGACCTGGGTACAAATTGTTTTACAAAGACACAAATGGCCCTTTTGTTTTAGGGGAAATGAAATTAACAAAATTAATTCATGCCTGTGGGTTTACAGAGGTAGGTCCTCTCTCAGTTTTGGAATCAAATCATTTGGGGTGGGTTTTTTTTTCTCTGCAAGGAGCCTTAAAGCTGCTGCTTACTCTTAGGTTGGACAGCCTTTAAAGAGCAAAAGACAAAAACTGGTTAATTTATCATTTTTCATTTTGGTAATTTCAAAACCTACTGTGTCAGTGTTGACCTTGTTTACTTATAATTTTCCAGGACTACTTTATCCTTCAAAACAGCTTTTTAAGTAAACAAAGCCCCAAACTTTCATTTTGTTATAGTCAAAAGAGTGGATGGAGAAAACAGTCCTTTCCTGAAAAGGTTCTCAACATTTTGGCCCTTTCCAAAAAAGACAGGACTCTCAACTAGTCCTGCTGAAGATCCACCAGGCAAACCTTTCTGGTAACATGTCAAGCTTTCAATATGATCTCAAAGACTCCTAAACTGAGTCTTTTATCTCGTGTGCTGCCTGCTCCAGCCCCTCTTACTCCACAAGCCCTCTGTCAGGAAAGGTCAACTGCAGGAGTAGGGAAAGCAATGAAAAGCTGCTCGATGCATTTGCACGATGTTGGGTGAGTAGGGAACAGATGGGTAGTGTGGTGAAACATGTGTGCACCACAGCATGCCTTGGGCCCAGTCAGCATCAGTCCTGCTCATCGGCAGCCTCGGGCTGGGATCAGAGCAGTGCACAAAGCAGTTCTTGCTAGCAGCACTGAGTCTGTGTGCCAGCAGGTTCTGTAGCACCACTCAACCATCCCCAGTCTTGTTGTGAACAAAAAGCCATTAATATCCTGCGGAGTTCCTGGAGGCTAACAAAAAACATTGCATTATCCAGCTCTGTTAGTTCACAGATGATGAATGTCTATAAAAGAGACTAAAAGGAAGATTAGGATACTTGTTTCCCTATATTGGGATATCTGTGATCATTTTCCATAGCAAGAGGCACTCATTTCAATAATACTTTCCACATGGAAATGATGGAATTACTGTGCTATTTATGGAATATAAAATGAGATTTGAGAAGCATAAATAAATATGCAATAGAGAATAACTGCAGTGGCAGGAAGATGAACATACTGACCTAATAGGTATTTTCTCTCTTTAACTCTGGTGATTGCAAAGATATGTTTTCATTTGTTGCTAAAAAAAAAAAAGAAACCTGTAGCTAAATGTAATGAAACTTGAGAATTCTAGAGCTGATAAGCTGTATAGTTGAACAGTCATACATGTTTAACAGACAAAGATGGAAAATATAATTTACCATTTATGTTCAGTCTTTACAATGTTTCTGCAATACCTATAAAATGTATTTTTAGTAGCCATTTAGAATTTGTTCAATGTAATATTTCAGAACCACCTCTTTCTTTTCAATCCAAACACATTGTTTATTTTCTGCCAGATGGTCTTCAGAGCCTAGGCAAGGTTCTTATACATGTGTTTGGCTAGGACAGCACTGTACTTGGGAGAAAACAATGTTTCTGGCTGCTAGGGGATGAGACATGAGAAAGAAGACAATTTTGACTCACTTGCCTCACATGTAGTAGAACTGTCTCTCAAGCACCTTTGTCTGCTGGCCTCTCTGTTTTGGATCCTGATCTCTTCTGCACATTGCAGTTTTACCAGGAAAAATGGATATTTGGCAAGGCAAGGGTAGAGAGACAAGAGGAACCAGCACAGCTAGATCTCTATGCACCTGCTTTCCTGATGTAGTAGGTGAGCAATCAATCTGTGGTCATCTGGCTATGGATAAAACCAACTACCTGTCTTTTAACATTCAAGGCAATAACAATGAATGATTCTACCTGAATCCCAGTAGAATGAAGTTCTGTTTCTTCCTGAGATAATGACAAGACTGACAAGACACAGCTTTAAAAATAATGGCATGAGTGTGACAGGGCTGCACAAAGGATTAGAGATGTTCTAACTTGGTGCCAGTCTCAGGAAGGTGCACTAAATGACAAAACAGCTTTTAATACTGGAAGGGACAACATGAATTCAAATTAAAATGCAGTGGATGCCAGGGAAGATAAGCAACCTGCATGTACATAATACACTGTATTTTTAGAGCAGTGCTGATCCTGCATCTGAGGACAGATAAATGAAATGGGTGCTGCTTTTGGCTGCTATGGGTCAGTACAACAGAAGTTGGCATTGGACCTGTAACTTTCCACAAATTATGAGGGTACGTAAAGATTAGTGGGACCTGTGGTTTAGACATTAATTCTAGACAAAGCACTTTTATTCATCACTCTGCACCAGCAGATGACTTTTTTTCCTGCTCCTCCCTGGAGGTATCACTAAAAGAAGCTACTTTTTAACGACTAAATCTTATCAGAACACTGTCACGCTTGTGGCTTGAGTGGGTTTACAGCCCCGTGTCGTCTGTCGCATTAGATCTGAGTTATAAAATACCACCTTGCTAGGTGGCATAGAGCGATTTAAACGCGCAGACGAAGTTTAAAGAAGCCGTGGGGCCTGCAGGGCCTCGCTGCCGGGGGTCGATCGGCGCGGCGCTCTCGGCGCGCTCGGCGCGGGCTGCGGCGGGCCTTGCTCGCCCCCTGCTGGTGCCGCTGGGAACGGCAGCGCGGGCACCCGCCGCTTTCCCGTGTGATCGGCTCCAGAGCCTCAGCACCCGCACGGCGGAGGGAGTCAATTACACTGTGACTTCAAGATACAGGAAGCCAACTGAGTTTTTAGAACTGGCACTAAATAGCTCTGGAGAGTCAACCAAATTTAATGACTACAAAGCATTTGCAAGGCTCCATCACTGAAAGAAGTCAGTTTTTCTTAATTAACTTGCAAGCTTTTTAAATGACAGTTTTTAAATAGTTCAGTATTTTTTGCACCGTTTATGTAAAATTTTGAATACTTGAAAATAAAGAAGCGAACAATATGGGTCTGTTCCAAACCCTGCTGAACTTAATTAAAATGGAAATACATGAGCTAATACCTAAACCAGAAATAGTACAGTTACAGCTCACTGATATAGCTGTGATGCTTTCAATTCCATTTGACTTCTGAACATTATGAACAAACTGCCTTGATAAGCAAAAGAAGTGTTATAAAACTGCAAAGCAGTAATGAAGACTTTTGTGCTAACTAATTAAGAAGCTTCCATTGCTGTTAATATAAACTAGTCTTCTGCCTCTTCTCTTGTAAAATCACCCAGTTGTGGTAAATTCAATTCTCTTCCATTATGCCATTAATTGTCTGGCTCTTCTTTTCTAATAGAGTTTCATATTTTTACTTTATCAAATACATGAAGTAGAACATTCTCTATGCTTGAAACATAATGAAAATAACAACAAAATTATTATATTGTCTTGTATGTCAGCTACATTATTCTTTCTTTGTAACCTCAGTAAAGAACTAGATTCAGAAGATTAGGTTGTCTACATCTTGGCACACTTTGACAGCTAAAAAAAAAAAAATCTGCATCCCAGATTTCATTACAGCTTCACAATCTTCCAGATTACAAAAGATACCAAAAGCCGTTGGTCTGTAGAACTAGCTGGTAATGCAAAAGAGGAAAGTCCATGATCTAATATATTTGAAAGTGCTTGGAGATCAGTCCTGAATGTCAAGTTGATGGACTGCTCCTAACAGGCCTTTTCCATTTTTAATTTCTATAATCAGAATCATAGTTCAAGCTCTATACCAGTGACAAACAATCTCATCTTTAACTGAAAGTTACCAGAATGGGAAATATCAACAAGCTAAGTACTGTGAGTAAAGGCTGACATTACCTGTAAGAATATTTATGTATGATACAAAAACCAGTTGAGGATCACTATATACTATCAATGCAAATCTATATACCTATTATCATAATGTCTCTCCTAACTGTATGAAGTATGGCTTTTCTAAACTTCACTACAACATTACTAATCTATTTTTATCAGAGAGTGAGAGCCATGTTTTGGGTTTTATTATATTTTGTTGTCTTGCAGCTGCTAAATACATATCATAATAAACATAGAGGGAATATATTACCACAAATATTGGAATTTGGCATAGGATACCAATTTACAGTCTCTGCTTTTTCAATTGCAATAGATAGCAAATATCAACAGTTTGGCCCTAATGGGAATTCACAAGCTCTGCAGCACAGGCCAGAATGGCTAATATGCCTTATTCCTTGTCTTCTCTCCCCATAAACCAAGGAAAACTTCAGGTTCTACCACCTGACCTGAAAAAACATCTCAGTGTCATTTACTTTCAGAACTTGTCATTTGTATTGTTTAAAATTTGTGATTTAATATCAAGCTTTCCATTCAGAGGACTCATATGTTCATGTCCCATATCACAGAAACTTGTGCAAGTCTCACATAAAAACACATATGCCATTCATCAATTTTGGATATTTACTGTTATCTGAAACTTACTATTCTGCAGTAAAATTTGAGGGAAAACTCGTGAATGCTAATTAAGCAATAATTCCCATAGATTCCAGTAGGGAACAATCACAAAAACTTCCCTTCAGCCTGCAAAATTTGATCTTAAGTCAGCCAAATAAATTGAAAATAAATATTTAGGCCTGAATGTTAATTAAAAAATAAAAACTGATGAAAAATTAATTTGGTGCCTTTTTTTTCCACAAAGAGGAGAGCAAGGAACTTAAAATGAACACCAGAAAAAGAATACTGTTATTTAAGTTCATGTAATCAATTTATTAAAGAAATCTTTCCTGCAACAACAGGGGAAGTATCTTATGCACAAATGTAGTTTACATGATACCTCACTCAAGTCAGTGAAACTAATCCCAGGTTTAAGTCAGGCATGTCCTTCAGTACCTTTCATATCAGGCACCTAGCATAAAACGGTGAAACAGGAATATACTGATATATTAAACATGCTCTGCAGTCTTAAAAAGTGTTACCTGATCTCTCAAACAATTCAAAGACATAGCTACAGTGCATTTGTGCTTAAAAAAACAACCATGTGAAAGTTTACCTGCAGAAGCTGTATTGAAAATACCTTCCATTTAAAAATGAGCTATCAAATTTTGTCAGTGAAATATACCTACGGTTCCACAACTGTTGAAAATTAACCTGTAAAATGCTTTTCCCCTCCAGAATTATGAAGTTTCATGTTGCAAAGAGAAAGTTTAAGGAAACGCTTCGCCCATATGATGTCAAAGATGTCATTGAACAGTATTCAGCAGGTCATCTAGACATGTTATGCAGGATTAAGAGTCTTCAGTCACGGTAAGGAAAGAATTAGTTCCACTCTGCATGAGCATCTAATGTCATTCACTGCATAACGTATATTGGCAAAGTTTAACATTTCTGTGTTATGCAGCCTCTCTTTCTGTGAACACAGCTGAGCCACAAATTGAATTGTAGGCAAAACCAAATAAAAAACCATGTACCCAAATTGTTCTCGGAAATGTGAACAATAGAAAAGGTAATCCTTTATCTGTAAAGTCCATTTGTAAACAAGGACTTCAGTCAGACGGGTGAGGAAGACATTGGGTACTGCCTCTTTCCCATCCCATTCTTCCTCTTTTTCACATAAAAGAAATTGTGAACTACTGGTAATGTAGTATTTATGTATGTTTTATGTTATAGATTCCCAGCAAACAACAAAACCAAACCAAACAACATTACATCACATTTATCATTATCAGAGAAGGTTAGGGATTCCTGCTTCAAACTGACAACTCTCCCAAGACTGGATGCTGTTGTTAGGATGGGAGAGATGGGAGTGGCACTGTTTCTCCACAACATCAAGCCGCTGGAGAGGCCACCTCCTTTCTCCCCATTTCAGCAAGTCCAGCCCTGGCTTTCCCAGATGATGGCTAGGTTCTGGCTTCTGGTTAGTGCCAACAAAAAAGAAAAGCAGTCTAATATGCTCAAAAATCACTCCTTTTTTTCCTTTTCCCTTAATTAATAAGATTATGTTTGTCTTCTTCCTTGAGTGCTTTTCTGAAGTACTGTGATTTTAATTTTTAACATATAAATGTAGCAAGCACTTTCATTTCTATGCGAATTCCAGGAATTGCATCAGCTTTTGGTTTCTCTTACAGCGTTGACCAAATTCTTGGCAAAGGACAAATCACAACAGATAAAAGAAGCAGAGAAAAGAATCCTGCAGAGCATGAGACAACTGATGATGTCAGTATGTTAGGGCGGGTAGTCAAAGTGGAGAAACAGGTAGAGTGATTATCTGTGTTGCTTTGTCTTGCTTTATTGCTCATGCCTTTTCTGTGTTTTATTGCCAGTTTTAAAATCTGAACAGGTAATTTTTTTTTCTAATATCTGCTTTGTTTATATGTTGAAATAAAAATTATATGAACCTTATTACCTTAACCTTTTTTCCCCTTGTCTCAGCTTGCTTATGAAAAATGTACCTGGCTTTTGACATTCTTTTTCAAGGGTCAATAGCATACATCAAGCTACTTCCATTTTTCTCTTCAGCAGTTACATTTTCCCTTTGCTTGGGTTCCAAATATTTTAAATTAGTATTTGGCACTAATATTTACCTTTTCCTCTCATATAGGTACAATCCATTGAGTCAAAACTGGACTGTCTGTTAGATATTTATCAACAAGTTTTGCGAAAAGGATCTGCGTCGGCGCTCACTTTGGCTTCATTTCAAATGCCAGCTTTCGAGTGTGAGCAGACTTCTGATTATCAGAGTCCATCAGACAGCAAAGATTTGTCTAATTCTGCACAACTTAGTGGATGTGTATCCAGATCAGCTAGTGCCAATCTGCCTCGTGGCCTACAGCTTATACTGACACCAAATGAATTCAGCACTCAGGCTTACTATGCTTTTAGTCCAGCTATGCATAGTCAAGCAACACAAGTGCCAAACGATGGACCTGCAACAGTTAATAATACATCAAACCAAATAAACCAGACAACTAAGCCAGCAACTCCAACAACATTACAAATACCACCTTTCTCATCGATGAAGCCTATCAGTAGGCCTGAGCCCATTCATATTATTCCCGTAACCACACAGGAAAATATTTCTAATGTCACCGCTTGCCTTGTTGCATCAAAGGATAGTGGACAAGTTGCACAGCCCAGTGCAACAAAGGATCTCACATGGAGAAAAAGTCCGGATACAGAAGGGGAACCTTTGCTCTCAGTTAAACCTGTGGTGCAAATGGATTTAGGAAAATCTTTATCTGTACAAAACCTTATACAGTCAACAGAAGAACTGAATATACAGATTGCTGGCAGTGACTCCAGTGGTTCCAGAGGTAGTCAAGATGTATACTCCAAGTGGAGGGAGTCAAAATTATTTATAACGGATGAAGAGTTGGAGACAGAGGCAGGGACAGAGACTAATGAAGCCATCTCGCGCCCGTTAGTGGAAACAACTCTCTCTGCTGACTCTCTAAGGACTGGAATATCAAGATCATCTCAAAACATCTGCAAGCCAGGGGATGGTACAGAAGCACTCAATCTGCTCCATGTCAAACTTAAATAACTTCTGGCTTTCTTCATTGGCTGGGTCATTCCTCTAGTCATACATATCACAGCATGAACTGTTTTGAAAGCCTTTTTAATAAGATAAAATCACAAAAATCAGGATGAATCTGCAAAGCAGTTGAATGAGCCCAGATTTCCTAGTTGCATGAAAATGCATGTCTAAGCAATGGCTAACATCCAAATTTACACCTACAGTACAGCAGCCTTTCATGTAGTACAGTAGGTTTAAATAATGAGTTGCCTACAAAGCTAATGCTGCAGGATGTATCAAAAAACAAAAATTTGAGCATTTAGACCTTGTGCTGTTTCTACAGTGCAGAAGTAAAAATCTTAAGGTTTAAAGCACTTTGCTTCTGAACTAATTAAATATATATATACAATGTCCTGATTTAGATGGTAGTTTATGTTTACAACAAAAAGATTATCTACAGCTGCTAGCAAGGTACCAAGGAAATGAGTAACGTGGGGTTAGAAATGGCTGCCAGTTCCAAGATACACACTTCAGCTCATCAGTAATCAGTTATTTTTAGTTCTGAAGAACAGTATGTTAATATCTGACTTTTGGTGATTTAGTGTTGTGGCAGAAGTACCTGACACACTACTATCACATTGTTCTTTATAACAAGAACTATTTTGTTACAAAGGGTTTGGATTGGGGCTGGCTGCAGAAGTGGATAATGTGAGTGACTGCACTGAAAATTCAAGGGAATCTCTCCTTCTTCCAGTCTCATTGAGAAGCTGACTTGTGAATCTGAACCACTTTTGGCAGCAGTGGTTGAGGGAAGGAAGCAGGTGCTGCCTTTATTGTAGAAGCAATATTTCCTTCTTGTGAAAATGTTGGCAATTTTCCTTGCAGTCCCAACCTGACACTACAACAGCAAGGCTGGGAAAGAAGGGTAAACAAGGAACTGAAATGCAGAGTAAAACTAAAGAGGACAGAACACTGGGCAGAAAGGCAACACAATCAATGGGAATATAAATAAATAATAATATGGATTTAGATGGGCAGGAGGGGAAATCATACCAGAAAATAGAACAAGAAAGGTGAAGAAGGAAAAAGTTACATGTTTTGTTTCACAGATATTGAGTGTTATTAAGAAAAAAAAAAAAAAAAGCCATGCAAATAAGGCAAGGGTTTGTTGCTTTTTAATAAAAGGGGAAGAGGAGAGAGGAAAAATGGTCCCACTCTCATAGCTCAACATTGTCCCAATTAACTACAGTCATTTCTTAAGAACTTTCCAACACAGGACTCTGACTCCTTCCTGCTAAACCCAAGTTTTCAAATTCAAAGCCTACATCAGACTGAGCATTCCTGCCTGATACATCTTTTTGTTCTTACTCTAACCTACACTTCACTTCTGCTGAGGTGCAAAAGCAGTGCTAGTGCCTGCCTGCACATCCCCAGCAAGGCTTTGCCACTGGGAGAACCCTTGCAGAGCTTAAATGGGCTTTCACTCTTCCCAGCTGAATGAGGCTTTTGTGTGTTGCCTCCTGCCAGATTTACACCCCACCTGCACCACAGGCTTGTAGACAACCCAGCTTGGGCTCAGCTTCCCTCTAGCAGCAGGAATATCGAATGTACGGGTGTGCCAGTGCCAGCTCACTCAGGGCAGTGTTTTCTCAAGGCCCAGACCCGCTGGGAACTTGCTATGTACATCAAAAACATCACTCCAGTCTTAACCATGGCTAAACGCTGTAGATTGTATTGTGAAGGAGCTGATCTGTTTACTATGAAACCATTGTAACTTCTGATTCCATTTGCTTTACAGAAGTATTCCTGGATGTTACATGACAACTTTATTATGTGAAAGTACATGCAAACTGTAGAGTGTATATATTGTGTCATTATACGGGGTCCATGGATGGTACACTGTGTTCCATGGCTTATGCCGGAGCAAATTTCAGTTGTTAAATCCTGAAAGACACCTTGAAGCACAATTTCCTCACCGCTGATTTGCCATATAGTTCACCAGATTCAGCCTTTCCTGTTTTCTTTTATGTGCAATCTGACCATACTGAAGCCTGATTACAACAGCGATTTTGTGAGGATAAATACATTTTTTTCACATCTCAGTTCATTAAACTGTTAACTTATTTGAATGTCTGCAGTTTATCCAAACAGATATGTAAGTTTAAAGTATTGAAAACTTAAAAATTTAAAATTGTTTTTTAGGCTATGTTTTCCTTTTTCCTGTTTATGGTGCCTTTCTTGCCTTTCATGTGAAGCCTCCTGCTGACCTCAGCATAAATGTGCGCTTAGGTTCAGTTAAGGAGCAAGCGATTGGGCACGTGGCAACTGTGTGTCCATAGTGAAACTCCCTTCCCCTCCTTAACGAGACTGAAAAACCAAGGCATCATGAATTGGACACCACTATTCCACCTTCATCTGCGGGAGCAGATGGCTGCACCCCCATTGCACCCGGAAGGCGTCGATGGGAGAACTGAGCAATGGCCCTGCCTGTTCCAATTCCGCACAGAAACAGGGCCTTGGGGTTTGCCGATAATTTATCTCATGGAAACTTGGTATTTTTGCCTTAAATGAGATGCTTGAGTCCTTCTAACTTTAAGTTAATTTATTTAATACAATTTTGTGCACAAAAGAATGAGTTCTATAAATTATGTATGAAAATATTAATGTCTTTACAAAGTACTAATAAATCCAGAAGATTGTATCTTTTCAAATTAAGGTTTAAAATTCTAATTTTTTTTCTTTTATGCTCACCATTATTATTTTTGTAGATGCAAGTCTTATCATATAGGGTTTTTTAACATAATATTGATAGAAAATAGAAAGAGTAGTGAATATATGAAATTTTAAAGAAGAAGAATTGTTTGTTTGGATTTTTATAAGCTTTACTCATCTTTCCTCACAAGGAGTTTCTATGCTCTCTCTGTTATGACTGACAGTCATTCATTGGTTTCACAAAAGAAGGGCCTGTCTGGCTTTTCAAGTCTTGTCCTGAGCTCATTATTAAAGTCCAGCTCATGACAACTAATAAGAATTGTTCATGAGTCAGGACAGAGAACAATTTTTTTTCTGATTTACAATCCATTTGAGAATTGTTTGAGGAGAGAACTTGAAATGAAGTAAGAGCTTCAGGAATTATGCCCTATCCAAATAACTGTTTTCTGGTCAGCATGTTCTTCTACCTGAATGAAGAGAGAGAGCTGAAAAGAATAGTTACAGTGACTATTATTTGTTCAAATATTTGTATTTGCTCCTGGCTTATATGATCTATACTTTTTATTTAAATATGAATGTGATGTTTTAGCCTAGGGTTCAAGATTGCAAAGATCATACACTTTTATTTACAGTGCCCACAGTTGTTCCATATGTTTTTGAGATAATCCTGCTTAGAGTGACTGCTCTCATTATAGTATGGTGATGACTAATTCACCTGTTTTTCTGTGATAAGTCAAATCATGCTGAATTGCTGATGTATAGTAAAACAACTGATGTACAGTAGTATTTCTGGATTGGGACTTGCAATTCTTACTCAAGCAAAAATTCTATGGAATTCATTCATCCTATGAAATTCAAGAATTTTTCTTGAATTGGGAACTCAGATTCAAATTCTGATTTTGTTGGGCATCTGTTTGAAGTGAAAATGGTAATATTCCAGTTATTTCCTGAGGAAACTAATACTTAGCTGAATTTACCCTTGTCACATTGACTATATAAAAATAACGCACAAAGTACTTATATAAAAAGGGAAGGAGAGAAGGGACATTTTTTAAAAGCACAGAGAAAATCAGAATATTCAGAAAATAGGAATAAGCAGGAAAAGAAAATATAACAGTAAAGGAATGGAGAAAAAAAGGGTTTAAACACTCGAGGCTAAATTCATCCTGGGATGGCTTCACTGACTTCAATGAATTCACAGCTCCAACTGGGTGAAGCTCAGCCTCCGTTGGGATAATCAGGCTCAGTTCCACCGACCTTACAGGAACTGAACCACCTGTACCAGACATGAACTTGCCTATCTGGGCCAACTTTTATCCTGACTCATATGTCATGCAATCATTTTGGATTCACTAGGTTTGAATGAAATACAGAAAAGAATTTGTCCCAGGTATTTCTGCTTCACTTTTTTTTCCCAAGTGTGTTAATTGACTTTATTCAAATGGATTACAACATCACACAAAGTGCTGTCACTGTCTAAAAGGATTAATTTGTTTTTGAAATAAGATTTGTCCCCTGCAACGTCAGTGGAAGCATGTAATATTTTCCTGTCCATTCATCTGGATGCAAACATGGCCACTCATTCAGCTGTGGCCACACACAGGACAATTCCAGACATATCCAATATCATCTGCTATTGGAAGCATTTTTGACTTCTTTGCAAGACAAAAAGAAGGTTTCGTAGCAGGCTCAGAAAGCATGACTGCTGCTTCCACTGACACTGCAACATTAGCCAGTACATTACAATGTTAATTGTAAATTCTTGACAAAGTTGAATCCATATTGTTGTTAATAAAAATGACTTGAAAATTGCCATGACTACTGGCTTTTTTCCGTACGTAAAAGATTGTATGGTGTAACCACATATCAGGCAAGAAAAAACAATTAAGCTTGCTCATTGTTTTCCTTTTGAAGTTTTGTCATTTTTTATTAAATGGACCAAAACACCACAAAGGAGGTTTATTAGAATAAAATGTGCAGAAACCAGTCTAACATGTTTAGTTTCAGGTAACTGTTTACAGCAGTTTACTTTAACTTAGTGTTGCAGTACCTTTATGAAAATGAGCTTGGAAGTTATTGTTGCCTTCCCTGTTAGATAAATGGCAATGGATTCGGGATTGGCAGTTGAAGGCCTGTGTGGGGATTTCTCATGGAAGGCACATCTGTCGTATCAGCTTAACTTGAGGCCTGGGTTAAGCTGTTTCTTGTGCATCTGACCATGAAAGTTGCTGCAGAATGTTTCTGCACCAAACCTGAAACACTCATTTGCGACACACCTACTTTCTCAACTGTGCTCTTCCTGCAGCCTGGCTGAAGACAAGCTTCAGTATTTAAGTGTAAAATATTTAATATAGAGAACCTGTTCCTGTGGTGAAGTCACTGCCTCTTTGGAGGCTTCAAGATTGGACGCAGATATCTCCATGTGCAGGTGATCCCCAGCCTGTCCGATGAACATCCTCTTAAAACACTGAAATTTTAAGCCACGGTTGCCAGAAAGGGAGGTTTTCCATGTCAGTCAGTGTGAACACTACCAAGCTCTGCCTAAGAATAAACACAAGACAGGAAAAGAAGCAAGTGTACACATTCTCTTCTTGTGCTAAACCAGGCAACCTTGCTTCCTGAGTGCATAGAGCTACTAGGGAAGGGTCAGAAAACTGCAGAGAGTCGTTTTTCCTGTTGGGTTACCTGGAAGATCGCCACGACCAGGCACAGGTGGTGATGTGTACCCATAAAGACACATATGTAAATGTTCCTTGTTCAGCTCTGTACAGTAAGAATACAGAACTCTGCCTAACAGGGAAATTTAAACACCCATTTAGCTTTTTTATTAGTGCAATTGAAGGGACATGGGGTAGCTCTCATTTGTTTTGATTTGGTTTTCTCTTATTTTTTTCAGTGATGGTAACCAAGCACTGGCACAGCTTACCCAGGGAGGTTGTGGAATCTCCATCCTTGGAGAAAGTCACAAGCCACTTTGTCAACTGGCTTTTGGTGTCCCTACTTGAGCAGAGGGGTTGGACCAGATAGCCTCCAGAGCCCCCTTCAATCTCAGCCGTTCTGCGATTCTGGTCCCAGTATTGTATTGGCTTTAGTACATTTAGTCATGCTGAACATAAAAGCTTCATTTAAAGTATTACTAAGGCTTTATCTGAGATTAAATACTATGACTTCGCTTAAAAAATCAGACTACAATGTATCAGCATGACACCAGCCTGGGCACCTCGCAAAATTACACAGTGCCACCCTCACTCCTTTGCTTCCTCTGAGGCTGCCTGTCTTCCCCCTCCACCCTACAGACTGGGGGCTTTCCACATCTTCTCAACTATATTCTTACCCCTGCTGCCTCCTTCTCTTCCTCACCCTGTGCCGGCAGAGGAGCAGGAAGAGAGGAAAATCAGAAAATACCAGCAATAGTGTGGCCAACAGGACCAGGGCAGTGATTGTCCCCCTGTGTTTGGCACTGGTGAGGCTACACCTCAAGTTCTCTCTCCAGTTCTGGGCCCCTCACTACAAGAAGGACATTGAGGTGCTGGAGCAAGTCCAGAGAAGGGCAGCAAAGCTGGTGGAGGGTCTGGAGCACAAGAGCTTTGAGGAGCTGCTGAGGGAGCTGGGGTCGCTTATCCTGGAGCAAAAGAAGCTCAGGGAGGTCCTTATGGCTCTCTACAACTGCTTGACAGGAGGGTGTAGCCAGGTGAGGGTCAGTCTCTTCTCCCAGGCCACCAGTGACAGGACAAGAGGACACAGTCCTGAAGCGTTCCAGAGCCGGTTTAGGTTGTGCATTAGTAAGAAGTTCTTCACAGAAAGGGTGATTGGGCACTGGAATGGGCTGCCCAGGAGAGGGGGAGTAACCGTGCTCGAAGCGCTTAAGGAAAGACTGGACGTGGCGCTCAGTGCCACGGTCTATTTGATGAGGCGGTGTTCGATCCCAGGTTGGACTCGGTGATTCCAGACGCCTTTTCCAACCGAATCCTTTCCGTGACTCCCTGGACAGACAGCCGGGGCAGCCATCGAGCCCCACCCCCGTGCGGAGCCAGCCAATCATAGCTCAGAGAGCGGCCCGCCCCGGCCAATCAGCGCCCCCCGGGCTTGAGACGCGCCAAGTCGCTCCGCATGGGCGGCGGAGACGGGTGAGGCCGCCATGTCCGACTGGGATGCGAGCAGCGACGAGGAGTTCGGCGCGCCGGAGTGGCCGCGGGCTGCTGCTGCTGCCGGGCGGCTCTGCTGGTCGTCCAGTGCCCCTTCATGGGGCCGCGCCTCCGGGAAGGGTGGCGGGCGACGGGGGAAGGATACGGGGAGTCCCGGAAGGGAAGAGTGGAAGCCGCGAGGCGCTGAAGGCTCCGGCGGCCCGAGGCGGGCAGCGCGGCAGCAGCCGCCCGGAGCCGCGGCCGGCCAGGCCCGGGACTCTGCGCCGCCGCTCTGCTTTCACCTCGACAGCGCCCTGGTCGGGGCTCTCATAGGTAATGACGGGTGCAGGCCGGGCCGGGGGCTTGACCCACTGAGGTAAGCGGGTGGGGAGGAGAGGAGGAGCTGCCCCCCCAGTGTCCTGAGGGAGTGCATCCCTGCCTTCCGTGATTCTGGCCGTGGAAGGGCCCCTTGCAATTCCCAGTCCACCTGAGCATGGCACTGTGCTTTTGCAGGGTTTCTCCTACTCGCCAGGGAAACTTTTCCTCCCTGAGGTGGTTGAGTTGACATCTATTTCTCAAGGCCAGCAGTGTTGCAAGTGTTCTAAAGCACCTCAGGTCACATAGAGGAAGGGTGACAATCCCTTGATCTAGTTTTACTGCTCCATCCCCTCTACTGAAGGGCATTCCCCTACACACAAACCTTGCATTTGGTTAATTGACAAAAGACTTGCCTATGGTCTCCGACGGTTTAGTGTCTCATGGTCTTTTATTTGTAGATACACGTGCATATATGAAGGTCTTGGGGTTGGGTCACAAACAAAATTAATGTGTAGGTTTGGGCAGTTTGTCCTGAATCTCTGTAATACCTGCTGTGTATCTTTATGACAGGTCGGGGTGGAACTAAAATTAAAGAACTTGAGGATTCTTCGGGTTCCAGGATAAAGGTACCATGTGCTGTATGTTGTTGAGGCATTGGCTCTGTTGGCAACCTACTTGGTTTTGTTTCTGTGTAAACCAGTTGGAGGAAATTGAAGGGTGTTAAAATAGCTGTAATAAAATGCCACTGTTTTACAACTGGTGAAAAGGAAGTGGAATTGAGGGTGCAACTTGGATATTATACAAGTTAAACTTCAGGGGAAAAAAGGGATAAAAAATTGTTTTCAGTATATGTTCTTGTGAAATGTTTGTCTTTGCAGTATGAAAAAAAACCTCAGTGATGTTTTTGAACATAGGTTACAAGAGGAACATATGAATCTGAAGTAAAGATTTTTGGCAGCATTGATGTGCAAAACAAAGCCAAGATGTTGATTGACAGTCTTGTTACAAGTTCTGGACAAAACTATGTTAGAGGTGGGACAGAAAAAGGTAAGAAATGTGGATTTTTGGGGAAAAATATTATGGATTGTCTTCCATATATTTCGTAGTTTGCTGGAGTGTTTTTCTGTTGTTAGTATTTTACAAAATAAATTAACTTTAAACTTGTTCTTGGGCAATGGCATCTTCTTAAAATAGAAATACTAAGGTGTCTTCATTTTTCAAGTATGGACAGTTTCCTCCTTCCCCCAAACTGACAGGCTTGTGGGAAAATCTGTTCCTGTGTGTTTTCAGCAGTTTTATGGATGCAGAATGTTATAGCACTTTGGTTTCTTGTATTATCAGTCTGATTCCTCCAAAATACCAGTATTGGCTCTAGTGCAAGTTTTAATCTGGTACCTGTGGAGTATTACAATTCAGTAAACTTTTGTTAAGATAGCGTATGAAGTGCTAATCATAGCATGGGCCATGCTGACTTCCTACTACTTTCCAGGGAAGCTAATGTTTTAAGATTTGGTGTTGTACTTCATGCCTGATTTTACTATGCTTTCCTGTGGTAGCTTTGTTACATGATAAAGGAATAATTTTTGTATGTTTGGATGCTGCTTATGTTATTGGTACATCTTGTATGTGCTTGCAACAATTTTTTGCACAGGGAAACACCACCTACAATTGTTGATCTGAGGCACTGATGAGGAAGAAGCGATCCAGGAGTTATATTCCACCATTAGAATAAGGATTGGAGTTGTGTGTTTTGTTTTTAGAAGTGTCCCAGAAGGTGGATGAGTATGTTTCAAGACACTAGAAATATTTAAAGCTTCCTTAGTATTTGTGGCAGTGTTTTCCCTATGTTTTCTACCTTTCCACTAATTTTCCACACAGTTCTGTTGCTATTTATATCTTCAGTGTAAAACTGCACTTACTTGGGAAGTGTTAACCTCATCAAAAAAGAAGTATAGAGTATAACTAGACTGAGACTTCATTGTGATGTTGTTGGATGCTTTAGAAATAAGCTTTGCTCTTGTTGCTTTTAAAGCTTTCTGTCTGCATATCATCTACTGGTTTCACAAATTTTTCAAAAGCTTGCAGCACAACAAGACTAATTTATAGCTGGAGAAGAAGCATTTCATAACTCGTCATTACTTCCTTTAAGTAGCTAAAGATGTTGAAACGTTTCCTTTTTTTATCAAAACTTTATACAAGTTTTAGCAATGGTTCAGGGCAGAAATCTAGAAAAGAATTTTCCACTTATATGTTTAATGTCTATTTGAAATATATGAGGCCTTGAAAGAATGTTCTTGTTTTGAGCAGAGTTTTTTCACCATGATTTGTTCCATCAAACAGCAGCATTTTGTTACTAACTCTGCAGGAAAAACCTTGGACATCATCAAGCCTGAAAATAACCCAAAGAAACCAGTGATTAACTGGACCTCTCTTCGAGAAAACAGGGCCAAATATGAATCTATGAAGTGGGCAGGTGAGTTTTATGATTTTGATTGTATTGTGCTTGTCTTTATGTGGTAAATCTGTTGGAATGCTTAAATGTTTCTGATATTTGCTTTGAGATGACTGAATCATTCAGAGCCCAAAATAGTGATGTATTAGCAGTGATCTGACCATGTTAGCATTTCTCAGCGTGGTCATGGAGGACACTAATTACTGTGCCAAGACTTAAATCTGCTACTCGTGTGGTAGTTTGAATGTCACCCTTTGAAAGGGATGTTGTTTTGTATGGGGCCACCCAAAAAAAAATCTGGGAGTTGTTAAATATACTACCATATATTTTAGTAGAAATTACTTTAGAACTTGAAATGTGGGAAAGTGGGTTTTTCGCAGATACGGAAGTGTTTTTCTCTGCCTTTGTCTTTTTACATGAGCAATGGTCTTCCATCACTTCCAGCTAGTCTCCTAGGTCAAGGCCCTGTCTGGCTTTTCATCTTAAGCTTTAGCAAGCTTATCCTGACTCTGTTATTTCTTGCTGATTCAAGTTGAATTTTTCTGATTGTTTAAGGCTTGCCTCCAATTGCGAAAAACTTCTACAAAGAATCATCCAGGACTGCATCTATGTCACAAGAAGAAGCGAAACTCTGGCGGTAAGATAATTTCTTTTGGGATTCACCTGCTTGGGAAAAATCACTGTTAAAGTATGAAGCCTAGAAAGTGGGAGATTAAGTGCTGAGACAGAAGCGTAACTGCTGGGATCTTGTGGTAATTTAATCTTGTTAAGAACTCTTTCTTGGGAAACTAGCAGATGAGATACTATTAGTTTTCTGAAAAATTAACTTTAGGGATTTTGTACTTCTCTAAAAGCATTCAGTCTAGTTGAATTTCAGAGCAGAAAAAAAATCTAGACAGTTCACTGATTTTTCGCTGTTTCTTTGCCTTTCACGAGGCAGTATGTTCACATTTTCTGGATCCTTCCAAATAGGATTGTTCACATGTTGAATACCTCTTGGCTGCAATTTTTTCACTGCATTTTTTTTAGTCCAAATCATCTTCAAACCAAATTCCAACTTCTGTTACTGTTATCTTCCTTTCTGTCTGTCTTGTCTTTAAAAGCACATCCTGGTGAGTACCTGCTTCAGTTAACTGTATCCATTTGTTTTGATCCAACAACCTATAGCGGTACTTTGCAGGGAAAACACTTTTCTTCTTGCAGGATGTCTTTTTTTTCTTTACATGCGAGAGAAACTTTACCACAGAGCAGAGCATGGAATTGTTTCCAGCTATTTTCACCTTTTTCTTTAAAGTATATGGATGTGTTATTGTTAGAGCTCGTGAAAATTACAGAACATTGTTTTTGTAGGTTAAAAATGTGTACTGAGCAGTAGCACTTGTGTGATAAAGGAAATTATTTTTCTACTTCATCTAATTGGTTCGGTTTCAGGAAAAAAGGCAGCAATTGAAAGAAATAATTCTGTAAACATGAGGGGAATTTGAATTGCCCATTCTTTTCCTAGCTTACACCCCACTTGAAGAAAACCTTTTTACTGAATGGAATCTTCAGAGGAGTACACGACTGAAATCAATATACTTATGCATATGTCATGATTTAAAACCACATGGTAATAAGGCTCTAAACAGCCACTCGTCTTCCTTCACCCCCTCTGGTGAGAGAGGGACAAAAGAATTTACTGGAAAACATCAATGAGATAAGAAAAACAAACAGCAACAACACTAATAACAACATTGTATAAAAGAAGGCAATTACATGCAAAAATGCTCGTGGAAGTCCAACCCACACGACACCACCACAGCTGGCAGCACACAGCTCTTGGGACAAAGGAGAAAATGCTGGATGAAACTGTCCATGCCCATGTTTTTTTTCCGCACGCCTGAAATAAAAAAAAAATTATGCCAAGCCTTCTGATTAGACCATCCACACCATCTCACTGCTCCATTTGCCATTTGCGCTCCTGGGAAAAGGAACAAAATGGCTCTGGAGGGTCCATGCATTGCCAGCTTCTTCCACAGGAAGCCACACTCCCTTTCTCCTGGAAAGTGAAAATCCCATCCACCCCCTAGCCATGATTTGGGTTATACAGAGTAACAGTGTAGGCATGCCCACATGGCTTCAAGCTCCTCTCAGTTCCACTGCAAGAAAATTAACTCTGCCCTTGGCCGAAAGTAGGACAGCATATTAATAGCTCTAAATTGAAGGAAGCCTTGGAACAGCAGTTTTTAATGTAGTGTTTTATTTGTGTTGTGATTTACATTTTGCCTGCTTTTAGGGGCTGGTTGTTCCAGGTGATTTTTTGGAGCTTGTCTACTGGTCATGTTCTTTTTCTAAAATTGTTCTGTTTGTATTCTCTAGAGTATCCAGGGAACTACCCTGTAAACAGTTGGGGAAGGTTTTTGTCAGAATATAAAATTCTGACTGATAAGTTCAAGCCATTCCTCTGAATTCTGAGTTGTCTTTGTGTTTAAAAATTTGTCATACCTAATTAATTTGTAATAGCATATAATTGTAGCCTGATATGACAGGACTGCAGTTCATGTTAATAACCATATATAACTTGAAATTAGTCGTTCTTAAGAAAGAGTGGTAATTGATACCTCCAGGAGAAGTATTCCTTTAGTAAGACTTCTAAGAAAGATAGAAGACTAATTCAGTCCCATTCCAGAGACTGAACTTGTTTTTTCTTATTCCAGGAGTTTAAAAAAAGGTTAAGAAACAGAGTCTTTTTTATGTTAGCTCTACTTTTTCAGATAATGGGACTTTAAAACAATTGCACTACTTTAACTCTATACAGGAAAGAAAATAATGATATAACTTGTGATGACTTAACAGAAGGTGAACAGCGCTGCATTCCCAATCCTGTTAGTAAATTCGAAGATGTATTTGAGCATTATCCTGATCTTATGGCTAATATAAGAAAGGTTGGTTTTCAAAAGCCTACACCAATTCAGGTATGTCTTCAATTTTGATGGCTCTTTAACTGAAGCTTGAGAGAAAAATGAAAATTACATTTAAATGCTTGTTGTTTTATGTTAGTCCCAGGCTTGGCCGATCATACTCCAAGGAATTGATCTTATTGGTATAGCACAAACTGGTACTGGGAAGACATTAGCGTACTTAATGCCTGGATTCATTCACTTGACTTCACAACCAATGTAAGGACTGCTCACAGTTCTGATTTATTTAGCTGGGCGTACTTCCCCCTGCACTTACTTCCTCCTGCACCCAACCCCTGAGATGATCTTCCAGTAATGAAGATAAAAATCATGAATTGGAAAAAAAATCACAAAGTACCAAATTTGTCACCGTATATTTCATTAGCAGCAGTGTACAGAGGAAGCTTAGAACAGTATAAAAATGTTCAGTGTCAAGCATGATGGACTTTGCCCATCCTTGTTTACCAACATTCTAAATATGCTTTGTTGCAGATCCAAAGATCAGCGTGGGGGGCCTGGAATGTTAGTCCTTGCTCCCACTCGAGAACTGGCACTTCAAGTAGAGGCAGAATGTTCAAAGTATGCATACAGAGGAATTAAAAGGTAGTCTTGCTTCTCACTGGCTTGTTAAGTAATTTTTTTTTCACTTACCAATTCTGACTTAATTCACCTACTACAGTAATTGCATTTAAGAGGGGAGGGGGGGATGGTATTAAATGTAGAGTTTATATTTTCCCAGTTTTCAGAATATCTGTTTTGACTAATTTCATGGTCAAAATTGATGTCATGTGTAGTTTGAGTTCTCTTTATTGTAGCTTTTCTGCTTCTTTTCCTTCTGTGTTGACAGCTGAGAAGAATCACACAGAATGTGCTGAGTTGAAAGGGACAAGGATCATCAAGTCCAGCTCTTAGCCCTGCACAGGACATCCCCAGGAGTCACACCATGTGACTGAGAACATTGTTTAAACACTTGAGCTCCATGAGGCTGATACTGTGACTGCCACCCTGGGGAGCCTGTTCAGTGCCCAACCACCCCCTGGGTGAAAAACCTTTTTCTGATATCCAACCTATACCTCCCCTGACACAACTTCAGGCTGTTCCCTTGGGTCCTGTCACTGGTCACCACAGAGAAGAGATCAGTGCCTGCCCCTCCTCTTCCCCTCACAAGGAAGTTGTAACTACAGTGAGGTCTCCC